>RJWH01004712.1:0-98505 GCA_004363575.1 Solenodon paradoxus
ATTAGACTGGGAGTTAAAGAAATCAAAAGCAAAAACACCACCCAGAAGCTGGTTTTTTAAAAACATGAACAAAACTCACCCTTAGCCAGACTCACAAAAGAAAAAAAGAAAGAAAACCCTATAGCAGATATGAGAAATGAAAGAGGTAAGCACCCATATGCCTACAAATGTATCAGTCTCAAAGAACTGGACAGACTTCTAGAATCCTACAACCCCTCGCCAACACTGAACCTGAATGACATAGATAACTGGGACAGACGAATCTGTGTACCAAAATGCACAGTCATCAAAAGTGTCCCAAAATGTGCATCCTAGCAGGCAGCAATTGTGTCAATCACCTCTGAAGGAGCAAGTCACATACCCCTAGTTTTGAGTCCCAAATCTAGGGGGAAGAAGCCAGTGCGAACAACTGAATAAAAAGAAAAGGAAGTTTCCCAAAAATCAAGAGACGGAACCAGATGATTTCACTAGTGAATTCTACCAAACATTCAAAGAAGAACCACCTCTTATTCTCCACAAAATCTTTCAGAAAGTCAAAAAAGGAAAACTCTCCAATATACTCTATGAGGCTAACGTTACCCTAGTACCAAAATCAGCCAAAAAAGAAAATTATGGACCAATATCACTGATGAATATAGATGCAATAATCTACAACAATATCTTAGCTGACCAGATTCAACATAATTGTTTTTTGAAATATACATCCTGGCCAATTTGGATTTCTTCCAGGGATGCAAGTATGGTTCCACATATGCAAGTCAAGCAATGTCATGCACCAATTCAACAAAGGAAAAAGCAATAATCGTATGATCACTTCAATAGATGCAGAAAAAAAACATTTGACAAGATTCAATACACATTTATTATAAACACATTCGCCAAAATGGGTCTAGAAGGCTCGTGCATCAACAAAACAACAGCCATATAATCCCAAGTGTTTTCCCAGTAATTGTTCCTTCAGCATGGTGAAGAGTTAACATCTCTGGTGCTGTTTTAAAGTAATGTCAGAAAAGCCACTTGAACGGGCCCAAAGTTCACATTTCAAGAAGTCACCAGAATGAAAAGATTCTGTTTGAAAGACTGAGAAAGAGGACTTTTCCTACTTTAATTTGTGTCCCCTCCACCCGACCATGTTTAACAAGGGGCTCTGGAACTTGACCCTACCCCATCCTCCAGAACCTGCCTTTACTCTTACAAAATAGCTGAGCTGGGTCCCACCTCAGCCTGTATTTTGAGTTGCAACTTGAAAACTGCATCCCAGATTGAAATTGATTAAATGCCAAGTAAACACATTTTGCTTTATACTGTACTACTGATTTTTTTCTTTAGCATATGTTTAGAAAAGACACAGATATTGACTCCATGTTCAGTGGATTTTTTAAAATTAAAGGCTTTGAATGCTTTAGCAAACCAGAGCGCAAACCCACTCCCCTGAATTGTGAAGTGAGCATCTAGCTCTGACCCCTTTCCACCAGCAGAGGGCGCCACCTTCACTCACGGACATATGAGTACAGTGCTGAGCACCCCGCTTACTTCTGGACAAGTCCTGCCCCACGCATGTCGAGTCCTGCCCCAAACTCAAAGTACTTTAATGTAGGCAGAAGCAGTCACATCACTTTAATGACATGTTAGCTGCCGTTTACTGACGTTAGATTGTTACAGGACTTTAATCACTTGTCAGTAGCTCTTTACTGACGCCAGAGGCCGGCAGCACATTAATGTGGTGTCGGCATTCCTTTATTGACCACAGCTCCCAACAGCATTTAATGACATGTCAGACACTCGTTAATGACCTGTCAGCAGCCCTTTACTGATGTCAGATGGCTGCAGCACGTTAATGACATGTCAGCGGACTTTCATTGTCAGACGATGGCAGCATGTTAATGATGCCTCAGCCGTCTTAACTAATGAATGATTATCAGATTAAGTCAGACCAGTCCCCTGAACTGTGACTAGAGAGCATCCCGCTCTGTCCCCTTTTCATCAGCTGAGGACACCACCTTTATTGACTGACCGGTGAGCACAACGATGTCTGCTCTGCACCCACCTTACCTCTGGATGTCCCATTCCGTGAAAATCCCACCAGCATGGGGGCAGTGGGGCTGGGAAGACCTGGCCACTCACCCTCCCTTCCCCTTGGCCAGGCCCGCGAAGGCACAGTTCTTTCAGGGTGAAGTGGACACATGCGATACTATTGTTCCCGCTCTATTATCCTAGATGGTGCAAAACTTCAAAAGTGAGGTGCCTTGTATTAAAAAGCTGCTTTCTATCAGCTTCAACTGTTCTCCTTGTTACATACCTTAATTTGTTCCATAAAGTGTGGGAGACACTCCTCTCTACATGAAACTGCCACACTTTGCCCTATCATAACATAAGAGAACCTCCAGACTGTCAGGAGGAATATTTAAATTTCCATTTTATTGAGGAATCCTGTTGTTCATTATGCTTTAAAAAAAATTACCAGTTTACATAATTCATCACTGTATTGTAAATTTTCATTAGGTAATAATAGATCATTGGCATATACTAAGGAAACATTCATTTTTAATAATTCATAGTGCAAGTAATTCTCGTTAGCTGTATTTGTAAGAAACTATTAAAGTAACTGTGTTAGAAAAAAGACATACAGGCGCATCCAGGTGGTTAAGTGGTTAAGTCCACCACCTCCCACTGGTGCAGTCCACACACATTCTAAGAACCCAGGTTGGCATCCCAGGATGAAGGTGGGTGAGGGGTGAGTAACCAATGTGAACAATTAAATAAAATAAATAAATGTTTCTTCCTCCTCTTTCTTCCTGCCTATTCCTTCATTCCTGTCTGCACCTTTCCTTTAAAAATAAAAATAAAAAGATTAATAAGCACATTTAAAAATCATCGTTCTGAAAATGCCAATTCAAACCACATTGATATATATATGCATATGTACATATATACACATGCCTTCAATCAGACTTAATAACTATATCAAGATAGTTAAAAATAGAAAATTGTCCCTGTGCTCCATGGAGTAGCTGTTAGATTCATCACCCCCCAACCAGTGCAACCCACATAAATCCCAAGGTTCAGGTTCATTTCCTCCAGTAGTGGAGGGGGGCAGTGAACATGGAGAAGGGGTGGGCATGGAGTGGGGGGGCAAGTTGAACAACTAAATGAAATGCTTGTCCCCCATCTGTCTTTCTGACTGCCTATTTGCCTTCATTTCCACATGTACCCTTCTTTAAATATATGTATAAACTTGATAAGAATGTAGTCTTTGAAGTAGCACCAATCTGATATTGGCCAGTTCATGAGAGTTACAGGTCTGGGACCAGGCAGGCTGACATCAGGGTGACCTCCTATCTTCCCGCCCCAGACACCAAGATCCACCACGACCCCATCGCCACCATCCCCAGTGCTCCAAGACCCTCTGGTGGACAGGGACCCAGAAATACAGGTGCTTGAGCGCCGAGTCCACCTTCTCTGGACACCAGTGAGGGCAGTCCTTAACTCAGGGTTGGAACTTGGAAAAATATTCCGCACAAGAGACTCCAGTGATGGAGCAGCAGGTATCTCCTTCCTGTTGTCACACTTCCCAGGAGGTCCCACCTCTGGAGCAGCCTCGAGAAATAGCGGGTTGCATGCAGGACACCCAGCCCCGCCTCCAACCCTGCTTGGTCCCCGCGGGGCAGGCGAACACTCCCCACTGGGTGCTGGTGTATCCACAGGGCGGCCCCACGCTGTGCTCGGAGAGGGTGGATGAAATCGCACGAAGACTTGCAGGTCTACCCCACACCTTGTGCCCCAGCTCCCAGTGGTCAGCAACCACCACGCCAGGACCTCCCAAGGCTGGAGCTCCCAGAGACAGTACAACGGAGACCATCGGCTGGTACCAGCACTGCACCCTCAGCGGCCCCGCAGGGCAAGGATGCCTTTATCCACCAGCCTCCTCTGGCACCTCCATCTCTAGGCAGGGCAGATGGAGGAAGGAGTCCAGCAGTGTGGGTGTCATCGTGATGCCACAGTGGGAGTGGGGAGAACCTGGAAAGCCCTGGAGGCTGCAGGAAAGGTTCTGCACTGACAGACTCGCAGTCAGGCGGGCATGACCACTCCCAGGGACATGACAGCAGGACAGGGGGTTGCAGCTGTGCTGAGGCCTGAGTACCCCAGTCAGTGCAGAGTGAGTGGATGTCTAGATGCAGTATTATTAGAGATGAACCTGCATGATTGAGGTATCACCTGGTGGGGCAGGGGGAAGGGATATGCAGGAGACAGGGGGTGTGCACCCATATGGGGGAAACCCGCACCTCTGTCAGGCAATTTGGAGCTAATTTGTTGGGTGTCTGTTTGCCCAAATTAACTTCTAGCAAACTGATTGAAATCCAGACAGAATTTTAAAGCAGGTGGGATGCTGGGACAAGTTTGCTAAATTGGGACAATTCCACTCCAACGTGGGACATCTGTGCTTGGGTAGCCAACTCGCCTCAGGAAGCAGTTTGACACTGAACGGCTCCTGGAACCAACAATGTTGTCCCGTGTGGGTCTGCTGCAGACACGGGTTTGAACTCCTCCGGCAGAGAGGTCAGGCTGGGAAGCTCCTGCAGACGCTTGGCTCCCTCCTGACCCTGGAGATGCAGCAAGTGTGTTTTCTGCGAAAATGCAGCCTGTGCAGTGACTCTGCCCTCCTTTCCCTTATGTTGTGCCCCTGTTCCTTCTTGCATCCCTGGGATCTCACTTTCTGAGAAGACAGTCACCAGAGAGCTTTGTTCAGGGCACTGGGAGAAAGACAAAATGAATTTCTCTGCTGAGTGTGGCCCTGGGTAACAAATATGTGTCCTTTGGGGTGTCAACATGTATGGAACTATATTAAGTGGCTGTGTTTCATACCTGGCTAAACCTGAGACAGGATATTTCCAAGCAGAAGGTTATCCATTAGCTAAACAAATTCAAAGGGCAAAACATTATAAGACACAAGAACTTAAAAAAATAAGACCTAGGTACATTTCAGAAAACCTGAGAAAGGTTTTATATTGGCAGGACACTGGAATGGGAGGATGGGGAAATTTTATTCTCACATTAAAGTGTTTAGAGGCCCCATAAGACATCCGGGCTACACTTAAAATACATGTTTTGTAAAGCGAAGCTCCTCAGATGGAGCTACTGCATTATATCAAACCATAGCTCTCTCCTCTTGTCTCTATATATACCATTGTATATGCACTTATTGCAGACATCTCTTAAAAAATGCACAATTACTTTCTTCAATCAATAAAGATTTATTGATATAAAACTGACACATCGGGGATGCTACTTTCAGATATACGATTTTGCTGCTCTGAGTGTCAATAACTAGAAATCGCTGTTTGAGATGATTTGTGTATTCAGTCCTGTGCACAGTTGTAAGATACATGCCATAGACTCTACATGACAATCTTTATGTTCACAAAGCAATAATGAGTGATGCCCAAGTCAATCTATTATAAATCAGGTGAAAAAGAGCACTATGTCCACTAAAAAGACTATGCTATATATATAGGAAAAGTTACTGCTTCTTCTTCTGGTAGAAAAGTATATTTTCTTCATTCTAAAGGAAAATAAATGTATTTTAACAAGAGATGCATAAAATAATTAAATAAATTTCAAAGATATTTCTTATCATAATCAACCTACAATTTAGGAATAAAAGAAAATTTTTTCCTATCATAGTTTTTTTTTTAACTTTCATCTATTATAACATTTTCAGTTCTTATGACTCCTTGCTGTTCTCAGATCTTATTTATTTATTTTTATTGCAGTAACTTTCATTTTAAGTATTAAAATAAACTCATATGTATAGGTTCTTCATATGTGCAATTTCCCTATTCATCAGATATATGCCAAAACACCCTGCCCTCTGACAAATCATCAAGTGTTCTTCATCATTGTCCAGTGGGCTCCACCACCCCTTGTTCATTTTTCTCTGGATGCTATTAAGATTCTTATTTTATCTTCTACTTAAGACATTTTGATGACAATGTGTCTTAGTGTAATTCTATTGGGGTTTGCTTTATTAGGAACTATTTGAGATTCCTGGGTCTGGAGGTTTGCTTCATTCTTCAGGTTAGAGAAATTCTCAGCTACTATGTCTTAAAATACAGTTTCTGCCCCCTATTCTCTACCTTCTCTTTCTGGGACCCCTATGATATGAATGTTCTTTCTTTTAATGCTATCCCATTGTTCTCAAATGGGCTTTCTGTTTCTTTGTTCTTTTATCTCTTTGCTGGTTTGCTTGATGCATCTCTCTTCCTATCTTCTAGCTCATTGATTCTATTGGAGGACTTCATCCATCCTATTCCTGAGTTCCTCTATTGAGGTCTTAATTCAGCTATTGTATTCTTCATTTCTTCGATATCTTGCTTCATTTCCTCTCTCTTTTTTGTTATTCTCTTTATCTTTCTCTAACGTTTTCTTGTTTTCATGAATATGTTTATCAGTGTGGCCCTAAGTTTATCCTCAGTTAGTTCGCATATGTCTGCTATGTTCAGATTTTCCCCTGGGGTTTTTATTGTATCCATCATTTCATCTACAATTCTCTGAGTCTTTGTTCTACTTGGCATTCTGTTGATTTTCTGTGGGTAGAGTGCCCTTGAAGTGATGACCTTGTGTAGGGTAACTATTTGCACCTTGGAAGCCAGGATCTCAGTTTGAACACTGGGATTTCTTGTTCTGTGGTGTCACCACTGGTTGGATTTATTGAATTTCTTATGTGGGCCCTCTGTTAGGTCCTGAGAGTTCAGTTATAGGGCTGGAGTTTGTGTGGGGGATGCAGAGATATCCCTCAGTGTCCCAAACAGTTACAATCACCTTACTGCTGCACCACACCCAGCAATCAGGCTGCAGTTTCGTCCCTGCACACAGGGTGGCACTAGTGGGTTGCACTGAGGATGTCTCCCTCTGAGGGACTCTCTTCTTTCTTTAAGCCTGAGGGTGGGATTTCTAGTGAATGGGTCCTGCAGCTCCGGAGCAATATGGTGGGAGTGGGTATGGGTGAGGTATGCCCTTTGATGCCTCTGGTTATGGGCCAACCAGTGTCATTTTCTCACCAGGTCTTCCATTCAAACCATTGGGGCGCTGGTCCTCCCTCCACCCTGTGCCAAGACTTCCTCGCCTAGTTTCGAGTCCCAGTTCTGCTGGGCAGACTCTGCTGCTTTTGAGATTCCGGAGACGTGGTTCTTCCCTCAGCTCCACCCCTTCCTTCATGGCCCAAATCCCAAATCCCGAATTTGCAGTGTAGGTCTAAATCCTGATGCTTTTGTCTGCCCTTTGTGCTCTCAATTGCTGCTGTCTCTTTTAGAGCCTCTGTGCCTGCTTTTGTTTCCAGATAATAGGTGAACTCCTAGCTACTCTGCCGGAAGGATGTGAGTCTGGTTGCCACCAGGTAACCATCTTGACTGGGCCATATTATAAATTTTTTAAGCGAATTACCAAATAAAGTGCAAGCAGCAAGCTCCCTGTTGAGGCCTGAAAGGTTTACTTCGCAAATAAGAAACATGATCGGGATGCTGCCTTCATAGGATTGTTATTCAATAATTTACTGAAAGTCTTATCCAGAGGAATAAAGAAAAAAAATGAATCAAGTTTATGTGAAGGATACACAACACAATATCTCACCATAGGCTACAGTTCTCATGTGTATAACTACTTAAACAATCAAGGAAAAGGTCTTTGATTTAGAAAACAATTTCAGCAAATCTCTAGGACTAATTTTTTTTACATGAACTTTTTTGTTTGTATACACTAGTAATATATAACCTGGAATGAAATCTAAAAAAACAAATTTTATTAATGTTGACAGTGTTTAAAACTTAACACTTCAAAAACTAATACCTAAGATGAAGAACTTTTAGACTGAAAATTTCAAGCACCCCTGAAATAAGTTAAAGAAAACCAATACATCTGAAATAACTGATATCACTAGAGTGTCAATAAAGATTCAATGTTATTCCTATGTAAATCTCCAAAAGCCTTTGGGTAAAAAATGTGAACACTGATATTACAGACCTATTGATTCTCAAGAACCTCAGAATAGGAAAAAAAAAAATCTTAGAAAAGATCATCAAAATTGGAGGCTGACAATTCTGAGATTCATATTATAATGTAAATCAACAACAATAAATAAAATATTGTGATACTGGTGTAAAGATATAAACATAGATCAATGGAATTGCACTGACTGAGTGGCAAAAAATACACCTAACCATGTGAAGTCAATTGATTTTTCAGAAAGGTGAACATTAAATTAGAGAAAGAATGTTGTTTTCAGTAAATGGTGTTCGGCAACTGACTGCCGAAGCATACAAGTGAAACAGGGTCCTTACCTTACATACAAAAACTGATTCAAAATAGACAACGGGCTTAAATGTAAAAGAAAAAGT
The DNA here is from genome assembly GCA_004363575.1 of Solenodon paradoxus. Taxonomy (NCBI): domain Eukaryota; kingdom Metazoa; phylum Chordata; class Mammalia; order Eulipotyphla; family Solenodontidae; genus Solenodon; species Solenodon paradoxus. Next base: position 8,391 of record RJWH01004712.1, read on the forward strand.
ACAGGTGCACGCTGGTGGAGTAGTGATTAGATCAATCATCTCCAAAGAAGAGCAAGATCTCATATCCCTGGGTTCGAGTCCTGGGTCCAGTGGAAAAGAATGAGTGTGAACAACTAAGTAACAATGAAAAGAATGCTTCTTTCTCTTCTTTTTTCCTGCCTGCCTGCCTGCTCATGTTCATTCCTACCTGCACCTTTCCTAAAAAAAAAAAAAGAAAGAAAGAAAAGAAAAAGTAGAAGAAAGCATGCGAATTAATCTTCATGACATTGTACTTAAAAATGGTTTCTCAGATCTGACACCAAAAGCAAAGCAATAAAAAAAAAAATGGGTTTTTAAAAAATAATTTCATGAATTAAAAACACTATGCACAAAGGAAGGATCAAAGTGTGGAATAAAAATCTTCATATTATATATCTGATGAGTCTATTAAACAGAACATGTAAAGAACTACTAAACTTAGCAAACTGAATGAAACGGACAATTTCAAACCAGGCCTGGACAATGTTTCTAAACAGAGACAAACCCAGACAAACCTGAACGAACACATGGTAACCCAAGTCCTCTCACCTCAGCCCTCTCAGCCGTCAGCTTCACAGGAAAATTTTCCTCAATTTTCTTTACTCTCATTTCCCCTCACCTGCCAGTTTTTCTCGCCCAGCCTCACATGGTCAGAGGTACAGCAGCCTCATGCCTCTTTGGTGCTTCTGAGTCGCGTGGACAGAACAGACAGACCTCACTAGAACTAACAGCAGAGCATCTGAGAGGCTGCATGTGATTTGATGGAGAGCGTGACCCCACACTCACCACAACCCAGCAGTCTTGATTAAAAATGTTACAGTTTGGAAATTCAAACGAAAATGAAAGCAAATACCCTGTGTCTTCTCCCAAATTAGCGTTCACCTAAAAATAGGACGCTATTAAATTGATGCAGAAATGCAGAGGTGGAACTAACTCCTCTCTCCTGATCTGTGAGCTCCCAAACGTTTTTCCTCCTAAAGAATAAACAAAGCATCAGCCTGGGAGAAGTGCAACTCCACCATGGAGAAATTGGGCAAGCAACACCACAGTGAACATTAACAGTGATAGGTTGGCTTGAGAACCTGGGCCCTTGATATAAAGTGGTGAGAAAGAACTTTACTCCTGTAAACTCCTTCCTCTAAACCCCAAGCTCCAGTCTATTCACTAAGAAAATAACAAGGAAATTCCAGTAAAGGACAGTCTACAAAACTCCTGACCTGTCCTCAACACTGTGAAGACAATGGGAAAATGAGGGAGGGTCAGAGAAACTCTCAAAGAAGACACCTTAGAGACATGATGACTATATTGCATGTGTACCCTGGGTGGCATCCTGGAACAGAAATAAGGGAGAATTACAGATGGTCAACAGGCACATGAGAAGACTACTACTTCCTGGTTATCAGGGAAATACAAATCAAAATAAGATATCACTTTGTATCTGAGATATTGGCTATTATCCAAAAGTCTGGAAACAACAAACGTTGGTGAGGATGTAGACAAAAGGGAACACTTTTGCACTGTTGGTGGGAGTGCAAATTGGTGTAACCCCTATGGAAAACAGTTTGAAGGTTCCTCAAAAAGTTGAAGATGGAAATCTCATATGATCCCACCATCTCATTTCTGGGTGTTTACCCAAAAAGATACAAAAACACTAATTTGCAGAGATTTATGCACCCCCATGTTTATTGCAGCCCTATTCACAACAGTTAAGAACTGGAAACTTCCTGCATGTCCAAGTCAGATGAATGGATAAAGAAGATGTGGTAGATATACAATGGAATACTACACTGCCCTTAGAAGAGATGGAATCCTGTCATTTGAACCAACATGAATGGATCTAGAGGGGGTTAGCTAAGTGAAAGAAGTCAAAAGAAGATACCAGATGATCTAACTAACAGGACTGAGGTTGCCAGTAGGGAATAGGATGGAGGGGAGGAGGCAGGTAAAAAGAGGTGGCAGGGTCCACTGGACAATGCTGAAGAACTCTTGGTGATTTGGTGGAGGTTAGGGTATGTTGACATATCTGAGGAATGGAAAAGCTGCACATATGAGGAAGCAATACATATGAATTTATTTTAATTTGTAAAGCAAAGTTACCACTAAAATACTAATAAAATAAAATAATTTTAAAAGAGAAAAAAAAGAAATGAGAGAATTAATGGAATTTGAGTAAAATAGACACTTCAGTTAATAATAGCATATAAGCATGCCCTGGTAGAGTAGACCAATTAGAAGCTACTTTCCCCTACAGGTTATCTCATTGTTCTTGTGTTTTCCTCTCCAGGGCAGAGAAGAAATAGGGGCAGAGCTGTGGCAGATCCCCCAAGATCTGACCACTCCCAGTATCTTCATCTCCCTTTTTTTGGACACACCAGTAGGACACACTACAGAGGGAATCTCTGGCATGATTAACATGTCATCTAGGACTCTATTGATCACACTGATGAGGGAGGGGTAGGGAATGAGCTGAGACACCCCTGTTGACATGCAGGGTCTATCCAGCACGAATTTGTGGAGAGAGCCATTAGGCCAGGATCACACACTAAAGTAGTAAGTTTAAACTCCCAGAGGGCTGGGAAAGTTACATGAAGAAGGGAATACACACCTGTGAGTCACACACCTGATGTGCTGCTTGCATCTCCTCTTGTGGGCAAAGTGGATTCCTATATGTACCTAAGGGGTGGCACTGCTCCCTCTGTGGGTGTATACAGAGGGCAGGAGCTCTCCTGGGAGCTGCTAAGGTAACCAGGAGTAAAGAGACTCCAGTAACTAGGTGTGTCTTCCACCCAGGTTGCTAAGGAGGGGCCCTTGCTTTCAGCAGTCTCCGGTTTTGCCAGTTAATTTTCTGCTCATAGATCTATCAGCACATCTGCTAAACAAACTTCAAGATATGCTGCTCCCACATCAGCAAGAGACTGGATACATTTACTGATGTAAAATGTCTTAATGCTTTTTAAGTTGTAGAAGTAAATAATAGCAAGAGGCATGGTGAAAAGTAGGTTTGGACTTGGCAGATCCAGGCACTCACTCTGTAGTGTGAACTTGACCCTCTCCAAACTAGCATCCTGCTGAATGTCTCTGGGATGGTCCCTTTCACAAGAAGAACCTTACTGCACTTGGGACCTCTGGCAACTCGAGGCTGACACCCACCCACCACCCATTTCACCAGGAAGGGTTTCTTCTTCCCTTGGGCTCATGCAAAGTCAGGACCTTCAAGCCCTCTGGTTTGAGTTGGGTCACATTTTCACCATGGAACTCATTAGCGCTCCCAAGGAGGGAATATGGAATTGACTAGACTCATATCATGCATCTATCTAGGTGGGTGAAAGGTGATTTCAGTCCTCTGAACTTGTGGTGGAAGCTGGTGGGAAGTAGTTACCTCAAGAAACCTGATGCACTAGATTTGGAAATGAGCACAGATGCTGGGTCAGGGAAATCAGCAAGTCCCACATTACTGAGACCCACTGCACAGGTATTTAAAGAAGGCTAAGGTAAAAAGGGCTCACTTAGGATTAGATTTGAAACTGCCCTCCCAGGGCTCCTGCTGTCCTATTGATGGCAGGAACCCCTTGACCTTAAGAAAAATCAACTTTGTTGCTCACAGTAAACTCAAGCCCCATCTTGAATATAAATCCTGGCATCTCAGCAACTCAGTCAGCATAGCTCATGTTGTGAGTATGCACTTTAAAGTTTTCTTACAACCAAAAAGCCTCAGGATTGCAGGACCATGGTCTACTATGTGACTGTGGCGACCAAGGACACACTTGATAGGGGCTCTGGGGTCCAGCAACAAACAGTTCAAGAAAGAATTCTTGAGCGTTAAGTGTAGTTGTATAAGTTTATTAGAGAAAATGGAGGAGAAATAAAGCAAAACAGGAGATAGAGATCTCCTGGGCCAAGAGGGCTGCCCTGATTGCTCTAAGATGACTAAATTTATATCCCTCCTTTATCCTGAAGAATGGCTATTAATAAGAAGAGAGTATTTTTAGATATCAAAGACCAGGCCATTTCCACAGGTAGTTCCAGATGAGACAGGAAGAGAGACATTCTCAGTTTAGTTCTAAAAACCTCTGCTGCCAAAAGGAATTCTATGACCTTTGGTTGTACCATCCTGTCGGTGGCTCTCCATTCTCCATGTCTGTCTGGTCCCTTGTGGAAGTTTGTAGAAATGCTGAAAATAGCTCTCCCCACCCCTCCCAGCCCAACACACTCAACAGTTGGGAATGTTATTACCTCTGGCAGGCTATGAGTTGATGAGGAAGGAGCTGCTTATTTCAGTCACATGGATGGTGAATTATCTCCAGGGGCTGTCTGACCTACCTATGCAGTTCAGCGTCCATCTGCTTGGTCAGCTCAATGTTTGGACAGAGGCTTAAGAGAACCAGATTGGCCTAAAACTAGGGGAACACAGATGCCTGCCTGATGGGTAGAGACCAAGGAGAAGGAGAGGGAAGGAAAAGCCTGATTGCCTACTGCTTCTCACTTAGAGCCCCCCGAATCCTCAAGGATGCACCTTAGTGCTGGCAGTTCTCCAACCACACATCTACTGAGTACCCTGTGTCAGGGATGAACTGGAACCTAGGGCTTCCCCAGCAGAGTGAGCAGGAAGAAATCCTGTGTGAGCTCTTTAATCCCCCAGAACCCTAGTTTGAGGTTCTTGGATATAAAACCATGTAAAGAGCAGACATTTCTCTCTTCTGGTTACTAATGGCAGGACTTGGGAAGTAGAAAAATCAATGATTCAACTCACCCACACTCATTTGTGACCCTGGGCAAGTCCACCTATCCTGGAGACCTAGGAGATTTACGAATGGAGTCAGGGGAAGAGAGATACATGATTAAACCTAATCCTAACCCTGTGAAAATTTAAAGACAACATTAACTAAAACTGGAGTCCTATAGAGGGACCAAACATAATCAGTTGCTATCATTTGCATTTACCTGTCTTCACTGCGCATCCCACAGGAAGTAGGCTAACTTTCCAGGAAGGAAGCCATCTGCTGCTTCAAGAAAGATCTTTCCTTCAAGAAAAATCTCTCCTGCCCAGCAACAGTCCCACCAATAAAGGCGCCACTGTCCAGTCAGTGCAGAGCCATCATCAAGCTGGCTTTTGCTTGTCTTTAATGAACTTCCATTCCAAGTAGTCTCTCCCCTATTCCTACTTTTAACTATGTCATAAAGCTCCCCTGATCTTTTCTGAAAGTAATTATATTTCCTTATGCATGACATACATATCCCAAATTGTGATTATGGCTAATATGAAGTAAACTCCTTTTCCTGATAAATGAACTGGCTATTTCTAATTTAAAGCCAATGGCTTCAACTCTTTCTTTTAAGTGTAACTGCCTAACCTCTAAATGTCAACCAAACAATCCAAACTCTGACTCACAATTAAATTCTGAGCCTCTAAATTCAAATTGGAGCCTCAAATTCTGAACCCCTATCATGTAATCCTGATACTGAAGGATTTTCTCAGATCCTGTAACCCTGACCCTGATCCAACACCAAAACCTAAACTGACCCTCTTACCCAATCTAACACCCTTAATTATAATCCCAATATCCTAGCCCTCATCCTAACCTCTAACCCAAGCCACAACCCTTCACCCTAATGATAAACAGCCCTAAATACGTAATAACCAACACAAACCACCAACAACCTCCTCATCCAGGAGAAGTAGAAGGGGCACAAAGTAACTACAAGCCCATCAGAGAGCAACAGACAAGGATACAGTCACCAGTCTCAGGCAGCACGCCCTGGGCTGAGGGTACAGAGGGGCAGACATACAGCCCTTCCACAGAATAACCCCCAGCTGAGACTAAGGGTCTTTAACAGGCATCCAGACACACTACTGTTTCTGTTTCAGCGGGGGAGTGAGCCAACAGAGCCATCATTGGAAGCAAGGTCCCAAACTGCACATCTGGAAGAAGCATGTGGAATTCCCTGTAGCTGAGAATGAAAAACAAGAAGTCACAATGCAGAATCTGCCAAGTCCAAGGACTGACTGGCCAAACATCTAAAAGGTCCATTCAAAAAGGAGGCTGGATGTAGATTCTATAGACTCTTCAGACTGGCAGAAGTTTGCCTTGTATTCCAGCATACAATCTTCCTCTCTTGGATTTTCAATCTCAAAAATTTCTCCCTCTGGAACTTTGAGGATATTCAAAAGGACTTATTAAAATGTAAGGCCATAGAAGAGATTAGAAGAAGAAATAATACAGCAAAATACAATTAATCCAGAACAAAAGGAAAAACCATGAGGGTAATCTCAGAGATGCTGTGTCATCTGGGAAGTGGTGAAGAGGCATTGCCAGGACTTGAAAAACACTCACTGTCAAATATGTAGCATATCTGATTTCCTGAGGAGCTAATGATTCCAGACTTGGCCGACAATAAACTCTTAAGGGTTTAACTTTCTCCTCTACGTACCAAATGGCTGCCTGAAATAATTTTTTCAGTCAATATTTTTATCTTCAGGGTTAGGATGTATAGAAGTATGTTATGTGCAATTGAACTATTATGTCATAAATGACAATGAAAAACCTAAATTATATGGTAAACTGAGCAGCCATCTTGTATTTGTAACATTCATTCTGTCAGACATTGAGGGAATGCAGTTTGTTAGACACATTTTGTCTGTTTAATAAGGTGTGAGAGAAACACCTTTCTAGATAAATCTGCACCTAACTGTGCTAACATAATAAAAACCTGAACACCATACAGGAAATACTTAAATTTCCATTACATGAAGAAAGGAATCAAATTATTATCATTGTTTTTGAATTAGCAACATACAAAATTACTCAGGGTGCATTTTAAGTTCTAACATTTTTTGTTTATGATAATAACGCATCGTTTAAAAATGCTAAAGAAATATCCTTTTTTTAATGATGCAGAAATGGAAATAATGCTCATTAGCCATACTTTTAAGAAATTAATAAACTAATTTCAAACCACAATGACATCGATCAGACTAGAATGTCTATAATCAGGAAATATAAGAGCAAATTTGGTAAGAATATAGAAAAGTGGAATACCACTAACCTGGTGACAGAAAGTGCAAATTTCATGAGAAAAATTTTGTAGGGATGGGGCGGATCCACGGGTAGGGTGACCTCCTGGGACAGCGCCCTGCTCACAAACCCCCAGGAGGACACCGCCACCGCCAGCCCTGGAGCACCCGGTCATCTAGCCAAGCCAACCGAGGTGACAGAGTGGCTCAGTCCGTCCCAATCACCCGAGAGCCGCAACCGCCCACCCTTAGCGGGGTGTTGGAGATGGAGGCTAAACCTCACCGAGGGGTCTCCGCGACTGGAAAGCAGGGCTTCACCTTCCTGTCTTCACAGGTTTCCCTGAGGTCCCACCTGGAGCAGCCTCTGAAAAGAGCAGGTCGCAAGCGGGACACCCTCGGCAAAGTGCCGGTCTACCCGGTGGCAGCAGCCTCACACCCGCGCGCCCGCGGGAAGGCGCCCCCACAGACCTGCGCCGTCGCCCCGACTTTCCCCGAGCGCCCCCATTCAGCTGGTCAGGCGTGCGCCTCCCAAGGCCAGTAGACCACGCAACAGGACTGCCAGGGGGCGCCGGCGGAACCGTCGTGGGAATGAGTTGGGCTCAGAGGCGACGACGGAGAAGCACATGCACAAGCCGCGGGGGGCGGCGGACGGGTGGAAGAAGGGGTCTGGCCCCGGGCAGCCCCTGGAGCTCCCAGGTCCCTGGGGGCGGCTGTAGGGCAAAGGCTGTGCTCCTCAAGGATTAACTCCCAGGCTGGCGGCGGTGGAAACGCCCCGGGGCCGCGCAGCAGCAGGGGCTGCGTCCGGGATTAGGCTGCGCGCCCCCCACCGCTCTCTGACCCTCTTTGCCCTGCGGGAACGGACCTCAGCCCGGGAGCCTCGGGCAGCGTGGACGGCTGGCTCCGTCGTTGCCACCGAGCCGGCCGCAATGCTGGCGGGCTGCACACTGCTGTCACTCAGTCACCGCCCGCGTCTTTGGTGTCCGCCCACGTGGAGACAGGGGTCGGTACAGAGCTACCTCCGGAAAGGAGGCCACTTCGCAGGTGAAATGGCGCCGAGCCTCACAGACAACCTGCTTCTCCTCAGGATCCTTCCTCCAGAGCCACCCCTCGCTGGATGCATGGAAAATCAGTGCTCCCCTGAGGTGCATCTGTCCTTTGCACAAGTTCCGGGTGGATGTCCTCTGCACTTCCTCGCCCTCCCTCCTAAGTGGGAGCCCCGATAGAAAAAGAGAGGGGGGACATCTTTTCATGTGCCTGTTGTTTATCTGTGCTTCTTTGGAGAGCTGTCTTTTTAGATCTGCCCATGTTTTGATTGTGTTGATTTTCTGTAGCTGAGTTTTGTGAATTCTTTATATATTTTGGATATTAACTTCTTGTCATGTGTATGATGTGCAAATATCTTCTCCCAGTCAGTAGGATGTCTTTTTGTCTGGGTGATAGCTCCTTTTGACTGAGTAGAAGGTTGTTAGTTCTGTGCAACCCCATTTGTTTATTTTTGTTTTTTGAGTTGAGTCCCTAAAGACCTCCCTAAGACCAGTGTCATGGAAAGTATTGCCTATGTTTTCTTCTAAGTATTTTGTGATTTCTGGTCTTACATCCAATTCCGTAATCCATTTTGAATTCATTTTTGTGTATACCTTTTTTACACACGTACAAAATTCTCCCTCCTTATTTATACATGTGCACTATATCCACACCTCCATTATATATGTCCACATATCTCACTCCTCACTATCTTACTCCTCACTATACATGCTCAAATTCTACTTCCATTATGCACATAATCATTTCCCTCCTCATTATACACTCGCACATTTCTCACTCCATTATAAACAACCACATACCTCCTTCTCATTAGATATGTCCACACTTTTCCCTCAATTATACATATCCACATTTCTCCTTCTCCTATTTACATGTTCTCATGGCTCCAAAGATTTTATAATCCACACTTAGCCCTTCTCTTTTTTCATATCCGAACTTCTTAGCTTTTTTACCTGTCCTCAACTCTCATAGCTCCAAAGTACATGTCCACTCAACTCCTTACCATTACACATGTCTTCAGTTTACCCAGCATTATAAGCTTCAACACATTTGCCTCCCTTTAAATAATGAAAATTGTCCCTCTTCATATTATGCAGATCCACAATCTACTTCCATTTTACATGTCCAAAATTATCACAGCTCTTTTTACATACCCACAATTCTCCCTCCTCTTTATTCATGTCCACACTCTCCCTCCACTCTACATATGCACACTTCGCTACCTCATGATACATGTGACATGTCTGTTTCTCAGTTCAATGCAATGTCCACACATCTCCTTCCCATATTAAATGCACAAACTTTTTCTTCACCATTATATATGTCCACATTTTCCAACCATGACTATGTCTACAGATGTCCCCTAATTTTACATGTCCACATTTCTTCCTCTACCATTACACATGTTCACACGTATTTCTCCTCATAGTACATATCCACAATTCTCCCTCCATTATATATGACCACACAACTCACACATCTTTACAATTATACCTCCTCATCATGTAAAAAAAAAACCCCACCAGCATACTTGCTCACACATTTTCCTTCCCATTACAGTGTCCAATTTCTCCATGGATCATATATGCCCATATTTCTGATTTCTCCATTAAATGTATTTACACTTGTCCCACCCCATTGTATACATTAAATTCACCCTTCAAAAAATGGTCCGCACATTAGCCCTCCCTGATTATAAATGCTCATACTTCAACCTCCATTATACATGGTCACATCTCCCAATTCTCCATTGTATTGTCCATGTTTCTTACTCTAGCACTCATGTCCATAGTTCACACCCATCACACACGACTGAAATTCTCACTCTTCACCACACTGTCCAGTGTTCTCCCGCCTTTATATATGTGCGTCTCTTTCCTCAAATCACTGTTAAAATATCTCCCCCCTTATAAATGTCCACATTTCTCCTTCCATTATACATATCTACACATTTCCCTCTGCATATTGTGCAAGTCCATTCCCCGCTCTCCATTATACACATCAACATTCTTTCTACTATTATACTTGTCATCAATACACTCAACATTACACTCCAGATTTCTACCTCCCTTTATCTGTGAACATTCTCCCTCCACAATTTTCACACTTCCTTTTTACATGTCAACAATTTCATCTCCTTTACACATGTTTTCAACTTTATCTCTAGTATAGAAATCTACAATTTTACTACATTTTTCATGTCCAGCATTCTCCCTAACCCATTACATTTCCACACCTTTATCTCCATTTTATATGTCCACACTCTGGCTCTTCTAATACACATCCACATTTTTCCAAGTAATTCTTCTTTAACCATTGTGAAAAACTCACATTACTGCAGTCATTTCAAAATATTGTCAGAGCAATACACTGCAGAAAATTCACTTGAATGGGCCCCAAATGTGGACTGAGGCAAACCGTTCATATTTCAAGATGTCACCAGAATGAAAACATCCTGCTTGAAAGACTGATAAAGAGAAAGTTTCCTCTTTTCATTTGTGTCCCCTTCACCTGATCATGTGTGCCTGGGGGTTCCTGCACCTGTCCCTACCCCATCTTCCAGGACCTTGTCTTTTCTCTCTAAAACCCCTGAGCAGGGGCCCATCTCATCATGCATTCTAAGTTTGTGACTGGAAAACAATCTCAGATTGAAATTGATCAAATGCCAAGAAAACACCTTTTGCTTTCTACTGACCTGAAATTTCTGGTTAACACTATTTTAAAAAAATACATGGGATACTGCCTTAATGTCAAACTGAGGTTTGAAAATTGGTTTAGCAGAACATGATGACTCCCCTCCGCTGAGCTAAGTGAGCATCCCACTCTGTCCCCTTTCCGCCAGCAGAGGGCGCCAACTTCATTCACGGACCTTCGAGCACAGTAACCGCTCAGCGTCCAAAGAAGCTCGAGTCCTTCCCCAGCACGCCACGCCCCTCCTCATGCCCCGCCTGTATGCACGACACGCCCAAACACTTCCTGCCCCGCCCCTCCGCCCCCTTGTGTCCCGCACAGAGCACCACCCGCCCCAGCGTTCGCTCGAACCGCCCCGCCCACTCCCTCGCTCTGCCTAGGCGCTTCACGCCCCTTCTGCATTGCCGGCTTCACGTAGAGCCCGCCACGCTCTCCGCCTCATGCTCCTCTAGGTGGGTCCCTTGCAGGTCTCTTAAAGCCACTTCCATAGCCGCATTCACATCCACTGTGGTGTCGGCGCTGGGCTCCCGGGTGGGAGGTCCGCGGGCGCTGGGGATGCCCATGCCCTAGGTGCCGCCTGGCCCTCGCCGGCTCCGGTGTCACAGCGGGCACCCCAGCCGCAGCGAGGCTGGCCTGGCCAGGAGCCCATCTCCTTGGGGGCAGGCTGACTAGCTACAGTTATTTCAGACTTAAATGGACAGAAGTGACACGTGTCCTAACACTCTAGTGCCCTATTTGAGAATACAAAACCTGGAAAATGGGGTGCCTTGCATTTAAAACCTGCTTTTATCAGCATGGACCGTGCTCCTCATTAGACTCCTTCAGTTTGTTCAATAAAGTGTGGGAGGCAAGCCTTTCTTGATGAAAATGCCACGCTTTGCACTACTCATAACATAATGAGACCCTACAGACAGGAGGAATATTTAAATTTCCATTTCATGCAGAGAAGAACCAAATCGTTAGTCATGCTTTTTAAAAATAAATTTACATACATAATCCATCACTGCTCTCTAGTTTTATTTCCATTATATAATACACCACTTTAAAATACTAAGGAAATATCCTTTTGTTTTTAATGATGTATAAGTGGAAGTAATGCTCATTGACAATATTTGATTGGAAGAAATGAAGAAAGTAATTATGTTGTATAATAAAAGACATAAAAATTGTCAACACATTAAGATTTTAAGCATCTCTGGTCATTATTGAAATGCAAGTTCTAGCCCCAATGATCTAACCCTTCAATCATACACATATCCAAAAACAAAAAAACAAAAATTAAAAGAACCACACGAAGTAGCTATCAGACAGTATACTACAGAATGATTCCTAGACCAAGGAGGAAATTGAAGATAGATTAAGTATTATCTGGAAAACAAATAAAGATTGAGAGACTAGGTATCCAAACATGTAGGATGTAGCAAAAAACAGTTCTTAGAGGTAAGTTTATGCTGATATAAACTCATGTTAAAAAAAATAAGAGACATCCCAAATTAAATTTCTAACTACACACCTTAAGAGATTAGGAAAAAAAAGAAGACAAAGAATGATCAAAACAAAAATCTGTTGAAGGAAGGAAATAATAAAAAATTAGACTGGAAATAAATGAAATTTAAAACAAAAAGATGATCCAAACAATCAATGAATCAACAGGTAGTTCTCTGAAAAAATGAACAAAATTCACGGGCCCTTAACTAGACTCACAAAGAAAAAAAGAAAGAAAACTCTAATAACAAATATCAGAAATGAAAGAGATAAGATCAAAACAGACATTGCATAAACACAGAAGATTATAAGGGACTATTACAAGCACCGATATGAAAACAAATTGATTAAATTGGTTAATCTTGAAGAATTGAACGGATTTCTAGAATCCTACAATCACCCTCCCCAACACTGAATCAAATGACATAGATAACTGGAACAGATTAATCACAAGCATAGAAATGGAAATTTTCATCAAAAATCTCCCCCAAAATCAAGAGCCCAGGACTGGATGGCTTCACTGGTGAGTTCTACCAAATATCCAAAGAAGAGGCACATCCTTCAGCTCTTCCAGAAAATCAGAAAAGAGTTAAATTCTCAAATACATTCTGAGGCTAACATTACCCTTGTAGCAAAATCAGCCAAGGACTGCACTGTAGGACTATAAGAAAGAAAAGAAAATTGCAGACTAATATCTCTGCTGAATACAGATGAAATAATCCTCGACAAAATCTGGGCTGACCGAATTCAACACACATTAAAAAATTATACATCTTAGCCAAGCTGGATTCACTCCAGGAATGTAAGCACGATTCAACATACGCAAGTCAATCAATGACACACCACATCATTAAAGGAAAGAGCAACTTCATATGACCCTATCAGTAGATGCAGAAAAAGCATTTGACATGATTCAGCACACATTTATGATAAAAATCCTCACCCCATGGGGAATATACCAGGCTCAGACATCAATATAACAAAAATCATAAATGACAAACCCACAGCCAGCATCATACTCGGTGGTAAACAACAGACAGCTTTTCTCTAATCTGGGACCAGACAAGGAGGCTCTCCTTCAACCACTGCTATTCCAGCATTTCTCTGGCGATCCTAGCTAAAACAATAAGGCAACAAAAAGACATTAAATGAATCCAAATTGGAAAAGAAGAAATAAAGATATACAGATAGCCAACAGGCATATGAAAAGATGTTCTTTCTCACTCTTTATAGGGAAATGCCAATAAAAACAATAATGAGATACCACCTTAGCCCTATGAAATTGACTCTCATCCAAGTTGGAAACAATAAATGTTGGTAAAGATAAGAGAAAATGGAACATTTTTGTGTGAAAGGGTGCAACCTTTATGAAAAGCAGTATGGAGTTTCCTCAAAGTATTGGGAATGGAAATCCCATATGATCCCATCATCCCACTTCTGGGTATTTACCCAAAATATTATTTTATATTTTATAAAACTATAAAATAAATATGTAAATGAACATACATATATATGTATATATACAGTATACACATACACACACAATGGAATACTACACAGTCCTTAGAAAAAAATGAAATCTTGCCATTTGCAACAACATGGTTGGAACTAGAGGGGATTTTGCTAAGTGAAACTAGTCAGAAGGAGAAAGAAAAATACCAGATGCTCTCACTAGTGTGAAATATAAAGAAACAACACAAAGGAATCCAATAAACAAAAACCAGCCCTTCCACACAGACAACAGAAACGAGGTTACCAGTGGGGAATGGGGTGGGGCTGGAGGCAAGTGGTGGTGGGAGCCAATGGGCAGCGGTGGGGGAACTTTTGGTAATTTGGTGGTGGGTAGAGTGTGCTGTCAAATACTTGAGGAATAGGGAACCTGCACACTTGGGTTTTTATTATTTTGTAAATCAAATTTGCCTCAATAAATACTAAATTAAGAAAAAAGACATACCTTGACCTAATTCATTGTATGACTCTGTTACAAGCCTGACTCTAACAGACTGTCATAAGGCATTAATGAGACAATTAGGGAAAATGAAACAAATATTAAGCATTAGATAACATTAAAGAAATATTGCTAATTTGGGAATGTGCACACGGCATTGTTATATTTTCTAAAGGCTTTATAGATTAGAGATAATATTCATCTGTTTCTAGATAAGAAAATACGTCAGATTATTTGCTTTCAAACTGTCCATATTTATTCATTTTATTTGTGAATACATAATTTTATCAGTCGAAAGGTATGTTAAAACAGTAAAGCAGGCCTTGAGTTAGAGTAAGTTTCTCACAGGGATTAAATGAATGCAAGATAGTCTCATGTCAGTCTGCATCTTTCAAAAGTAGCAGCTGAGAGAATAAAATATTTGAGGGTCATTTATGGGGGACTATGATATAAGAAGCAAGACCAGATCTAGAAAGTAAAAATTAGAGAGAATGCAAACAGGGGCACCACTGAGCTGGCTTCCCCGGGGCTCCTCCTGTGACCCAGGGTGACCACCTCCCTGGGAAAGCCAGCACTGCCTGTCTCCCTCGGTCCTGGGCAGGTCACCTCTGTGTGTGTTGGTTGCACCAGCACAGGTGCCATGAAATCTGTGACACTGAAGACAGGTACAGCAAACCCCAATGGGAAGTTAGGAGCCAGGTGGCACCTGAATGAATCTGAAATGTTAGAGGGAGAGTCGCCCCAGCTTAGGTCAGAGTAAGTGTCCTGGGAAGGCACACAGAAGAGGTGACTTTTTATATTCTTCTGAGAGATGTCTACATGCAGAATTTCTGGATCATATGGTAGTTCTATTTTAACTTTGGAGGACCCTTCAAACAGTTTTGCAAGGTGACTGCCCCAATTTATACTCCCACCCACGGAAGTTATCCTTTCTCCACACCCCCTCCAACACTTGTTGTTGCTAGACTTTTCCCTATAGGTTGTTCTAACAGGTGTGAAGTGATATCTCATTGTGGTTTTCATTTGTATTTCTCTAACAATCAGTGATAATGAGCATTTTTTCCTGTGCCTGTTGGTCATCTGTATGTCTTCTTTAGAGAAACGTTTATTCAGAATTTCTGTGGGTTTTTTTTTTTTTTTTTTTTTTTTTTTTTTTTTTTTTTTTTTTTTTTTTTTTTTTTTTTTTTTTTTTTTTTTTTTTTTTTTTTTTTTTTTTTTTTTTTTTTTTTTTGAGCTGTTTGTTGTTTTCTGTTGTTGAGTTTTATGAGTTCTTTACATATCTTGGCTACTGATCTCTTACCTGATGCATGGTGTGTAAATATCTTCTCCCATTCAGTTGACTGTTTTTCATTACTTTTGTGTGGTCCTCCCCACCCCCAGTTGTTAACTGGCCTAATTTCAGTGTTGTGTCTCAGGGAACAGGGAGGCCTGAGGAAAGAGAGAGAAACAGGGAAGGACTGTGCCAGCTTCTCCAGAATCTGACTGTGGTTTTCAGAGACAGTAGAAGAGCATGATGAGGCCAATCCATTCAGGCTTTCCACATAGCAGCAGAATGAGGGCAGACCACAGAAGAGTCAGGGAGGAGAAACTCAGGCGTGGTTCTGCCCAGCCTCTCCGCTGTGGCTCAGGTAGCTGAGTCTCTGGCATAGGTTTGTGACCCAGGCCAGGGTGAAAAAAATGTGACATAGGAATAAATACAAATGTTTCTTCCTTTTTAACCTCTTTCCCTTCCTTAAAAAAAAAAAGACATTTTTAAAGAACATGAAGTTTAAAAAAATGAAAGACAGCAATTTTGCTACATACCTAACCTGTGACAGAAAATTGAAGCATCTTTTGAAATGTCATTAGGGCTGTAAAGTTATGAGTATATACAGTTGACTGCTCCCCCTGTCCTTCACATGGTATTCTATTCTGTCAGGGTGATTATTGGAAGTCGTGTCCACACTTCGCTGCAGGGCTGTGAGAATGCGAGTCTCACAGGCCTCAACACAGGAACTCCAGGGCAATTTGATAAAACAAAGACCTTACAGAAGAAACTGACTTCATTTTTGTTGTTAATGCACTGTCACAGCCTCATTTTCTTATCAAACCATGCTCTGATGAATATCTGGCACACCATTAGCCACTGACTGGTAATAATGTATGTATTAAATTTTCTATACTCATGCAGCCATCTCAGAATAATTCAGTGATTCAGAGAAAATGATGAAATTATCTCAGTTCTTCAGTTCAGAACCACGTTTTGCATTGTATTCAAAGGAATGATTTTTGCACTGGGAAGCTTTCTTTATATTTTTTCTTTTGGAAAGAACTACTAAAATAATTCATCTCTTTCCTGTTCCCTGGAGTTCAGAGTTATCTTCCAAGAGGACATTGATTGATAAGTACATTAACTTGACTTTCTGCTTTAAAATTGTTAACATTTTCTTTTTAAAGATTTTCCGAGTATGTATTCCCATTCTGTTTTGGAATTATGCAACTTTTCTTTCGTTTGACATTTTTTCTTTAGAATGATATGCGAAACTGAAGAATGATAGCAGGGCTTTCGGGCTGAGTTTGGTAATGGAATAATATGCCTATTAGTTTGGAGGTAGAGCACAGAGATGTGACTGGCTACTTGTAACTGAGGACTCCCTAAAAAGTGGTGCCACAGATTTTGGTCACTCACTAATAGCCCAGATAAATGCAAAATTGAGCAGACTGTGAAACCCCAACAAACAAGATTATTGACTCGGCAGTGTGATCCTCAACAATTTTGATACCAGTAAAAAATAAGAATAATTCTATTGTAATTTTTTTATGTTATAGCTTTGAACTGGAGAAAACATATGTTTCAAAAAAAATTTTAAAAATTGGTTCACCAATTTGGAGTAGCATCAATCACCTCCAAAGGAGCAAAGGCCACAAACACCTGGGTTCAAGTCCCAGGTTCGGTGGGGGAAACAACCAATGTGAATAAATAAAAAAATAATAATTGCCTCTTTACTGTCTTTTCCTGCTTACCTGGCTGCTTGCCTTCATTTCTGCCTGCACCTTTCCTTAAAAAAAAAAAAAAAAAAGAAAGGAAAAGAAAGAGTGCTTTCTATTACCAGTACTGAAAAGTGCTAGGAGTGGTCATTTCTGAGAGAGGGGAGTGTTGTGGGGGACTGGTGGTTGAGATCCCCTTTTTGTTATGCCTTTAGACTGCTCTGCAGGAGGGCGCACACCCATGATAGTTAGATAAACACCCAATAAATACAAAGACAGGGCTCACCCCCTCACCCCCATGGCACGCCCTTCCCACCACACCACCTCCTCCTCCTCCCTTGGGTTAATGATGGGTTTTTGCTGACATCCAGACTGTGGCAGTACTACAGGGGCCTTTTTGTCCTGTTTTTAACCACACCTGGGGGCTCTTTTCTCATCTACCCAATAATAAAATAATGCTATTTGAGGCATTTATTTCTTTATGGCTGTTTCTCTTAAAGCCAGTTTCTAAGGTCCTATTGAGGACCCCCAGGGAGGACTCACATGTCGTTAAAACCGGGGCTTCAGAATTCAATCTGCAAACTAATAATGCTGCCTATCATTATTATTTACTTTGCAGTAGCAATTATATTTCAAAGTAAATTCATGTTTACTCCAGTGAGCGGGTATGGCACCATAACCCGCTCCATTTTAAGGACAGAGGCTAAAGGGAAACGTGAGGGGTTAGTCCTCGCTGAAGGTCCTCAGTAGGTTCTGGGTAACTGCCTGGGTCGTCTCCAGACTTCCTTCTGCAGAGCTCCAGCCACTCTCATTCTCCCCTGGAATAGCGGGGGGCCTTACTGAGGAGCCACACATTGCAGTTAGTCCTCTGAGTTCATTAACTCATTTTTTCCTTATCCGTGGAAAGAAATATACTGTATTACTGAGATAATCATGAGTGGTTATCCAAATGAAAGCAACTTTGACAAACTTTAATATACATATATGGAAACCGGGACAACAAAAACTTTCAAAGGAAAATGTTTAAGGCTGCATGAACACGCGATTCCAGGGTAAGACCCTTGGCGCACGTGAGGGAGGAACTGCTAAAGCGCTGTAAGAAGCAGAGCGAAGGGCTCTCCCTGAGACCTGGCTGAGAATCCTGCACTTGATAAGAGCTGCGCACCATTATTTACAAACGATTTCGTCAAAGGGAGGAAAGGGTACTAATTATGTCAGCAGTTTAAAAACGGGTCGCAAACCATGCCTTCCTTTCCTTTCCAGAAAAAGGAGGGCCCTACAGGGACTGGCTGAGACGTCCCTCCGGTGCGCACGTGAACCGTACATGGAACAGCGGGACCTTGCAGAACTGCCAGGACGCCGGCGGGAGCTGTGACGGCACTTCTTCGCATGCCAGGAATCTGGGCCAGTGCTGGGGCTGGGTTGCGGATGTGGTTCTCTCTCCCTCTCTAAGCATTAGGACAAATTGGGTAGGGACTGGAGGGGCGAGGGAGCCAGTGATGCCGCTCTGTCCCCAGCTGCGCCGGAGAGGAGCCCCGAGTGTCAGAGCCAGTAGGCCGCCCCTACAGCACCCAGCACCGCCCTAGGCCCTTGGCTGTCCGCGTCATGAGTGTTTGAACCCGGTCCTACTCCCGACCGCGGGCTCCCGAAGGCCGTTCTCAGTCCGAAAGCGGCTGACCGCACCCACAGTAGCGCTCTCTGTGGCGCTCTCTGACCCTGGATAGGGAGGGCCACTGGTTCTCGACGCGGAGCAGGGAAGGAACAGAGGACCAGTCCACCCGCGGGTGGGACTGGGCCCGGGAGACCACACCCACAGGGGCGGAGTCTCGACGCTGGTTCCCCGGCCTGGGAGGGCGGAGTCTCTGATAAGGCCGGGAGGGTTGAGTGTCGGGTCCCGCGGGTGGATACAGAGTTACCGGCTTTGCCCATGCGGACAGAATCAGGTGTACGGGCTGCAAGGGTGGAGTCTCGGGCCCCGCCTGTGCGGGCGGAGTCTCGGCTCGAGCCTCTCGGGACAGTGTCGCGGGTCCTATGGTGGGATGGGCGGAGTCCCGGGCCCCGCCTGTGGGTGGGCGGAGCCTCGGCTTCCAGCTCCGCGGGTCTGGTCGCACGTGACCGCTCGCCGCCCGCAGCTCGGAGGGAGCCGGACTCTCGGCTCCACGTCGGCTGCGAACGCCGCGACGGAACTTTGCCCAGGAGCGGCGGCCCTATCTGCGCGGCCGAGCATCCCGACCCGACCCGGAGCCCCGGGAGCGCGGCCTCCCCATGTCCCGCAAAGCGAGCGCCGAGTACACGCTGCGGAGCCTGGGCAGCCTGGTGGGCGAGCGGCGCCGGCCACCCGAGCCGGATGCGGGCAGCACGGCGGGGGAGCGCAGCCTGCTGGCCGGGCCCGCGGGCGGCGCGGACCTGGAACGCGCGGCGCGGCGGCGCTTCCAGCAGGGCGAGACCCCCGCCTTCGTGTACGTGGCGGCCGCTTTCTCGGCGCTGGGCGGCTTCCTGTTCGGCTACGATACCGGCGTGGTGTCTGGGGCGCTGCTCTTGTTGCGCCGGCGCCTGCGCTTGTCCGCGCTCTGGCAGGAGCTGCTGGTGTCCGGCGCGGCGGGCGCGGCCGCGGTGTCGGCGGTGGCCGGCGGGGCCCTCAACGGCGCCCTGGGCCGCCGCGCCGCGGTGCTGCTGGCCAGCGCGCTCTGCACGGCCGGCTCGGCGCTGCTGGCCGCCGCCGCCGACAAGGAGACGCTGCTGGCCGGCCGCCTGGTCGTGGGGCTCGGCATCGGTGAGTGCGGCGGGTCCCCGCCCCCGGCCCCAGGTCCCCGCCCGGCCCTATGTCACCGCCCCCAGGATTATTGTCTCCAGCCTTGGTGTCCCCTCCCCCGCCCTGGTGACTGCCCCTTATACCTCTTGGGGTCCCTGTCAGGTCAGGTTCATCCAGGGGTCAAGAGCCCTCCTTCCTGCCAGAGGACGCTATTTCTAGTGTGGCCTTGAGGCACCGTCGAGGTTAGGGTGACTTTCTCCCCTGTCCCTACGTGAGGTCTGGGGACTGAGTCTTTAGGGGAACTAGACATTGCCAGGTCTCTTCTTGATCCGCCTCTACCTGATGTTGCCGCGTATCCCAGTAAGATAGCTTTTAATCTAGTAATTATGGATTCTAAAACTCTTTGCAACCGCTCCTCTCTTTCCTTCTCATTGATCTTCAGATGCGTGTCTTTTCCCTAAGTGAATTTCTTGATTCTGTTTTTCAGCCTTTCCCCTCTAAATCCACCTTCACCTGTTCTTTGTTTGCCTCCCTACTTTACTGTCGAGATCAAATTATCTACTAAAGGGTATGTTCGCTTCTTAAATTCTTCCAAAGAGCAACACTTCCCTGTGGATCTGTGCCCACCAACATAGACGTTTGTGACTTACTATAGAAAAACAAGGGGTTAGTGGCCCCCTGGTGCTGATCTTCACCTTGGCTGAGCCTGAACAGTAGGTCTGCGTCTGCGACTGGTGGAAGCTATTATATGGAAAGTACCTGTATTATTGGAAAGCGATTTTGAGGGAAAGTGGGGGTTGAGACTTTAGGAATTTTTCTAAGGCTCCACTGCTGAGGTTTTTTTGTTTCCTTTCATAATTCTGTTTCTGATGCATTTCTTTTCTCTTTGGGGTTCATGAAAACACTTTTAAACCTGGGGCTTCTGTGCTGTCTGCATGTGTCTGACGTGCTTCCCTGCTGCGAAGGCGTCCCCACCTGCAGAACTAGGTCTGGAGCAGGGAGCAGAGCAATGCCCTTCATAGGCCACAGGTAAAGTTCACCGGCTCCTAAAGCGCAGGCGGAAATCAACCTTCTTGGCACAGGACCCTCAACCCCTCCTGATTGGCCCTGGGAAACATTCCACAGGGCAGAAGCCCTCATAGGAAGGTTTGTAAACCCTCTTTATAAATCAGAGCATGTTGTGCAAATTAGAATCTATTGAAAGCTGCAGTAAAACCTGTCAAATCCTTAAAATTTGCAGATTACTAATCTCCCCAAAGGTAAATTGCAAGAATTATATTTAGCTACAAGGAAATGTGTCCCTAAACAGGAACACTTTTTAAGAATTTAAATTAGCTTTGATTCCTTAGTTCACTAAATCTGGGTTCATTTCATGCTCCCTTTTTAAAGTAGTTACATCTTGAGTGTGGTCAGAAGTTTGTGTTGTTGTTCATTTGATACTTACTAAGTGTTAATGGATAACAAAATAGGGCTTCTGATAGCTTTTGAAACAAATTTGCAAAGATGATGCTTTCCTCTGCAAATCCATCCTCAGTAAGTATAAGATGGAGGGAATAGGAGTTTTTGCTCATTTAGTTCACTCATGTGTTCTAGCCTTTAGGAAGTACCTGTTGAATAAATGAAGTGAGCAGAAACATCAAAAAGTTTCCATTGCTGATAGGGTGCCACCTTAAATTAGGATTGTTCTTACTAAAAAAAAAAAAAAAAGTGTCAAAATATTTGAGAGACCATTTCTGGGGGATTTATTTTTTATTTTATTGAGGACATTGCATTATAGCATTATATAGGTTTCATGTGTGCATCATAGTAAAACTGCATCTGTATAAAAATACATTAAGTTCATCACTGTTTCATTTCTTTCTTCACTATACAGTTGATCCCCTCTACCCAATTTGCCCACCCACCCTCCCCCTTCTCTTCCTGCATCCAGTGGTTTGCTTTTTTAAAATTTTTATTTTAACTAGTCTATTGTTTGATTTAGTTCATTTTTAAAAGTCTAGTTTTGTTTGATTTAGTGTGCTTGGTTTCTCCATATACCACATATGAGTGATATCATCATGTCTGTCTTTCTCCTTCTGACTTATCTCACTGAGCATAATTCCCTCTAGGTCCATACATGTTGGTGCAAATGTCAGAAATTCATCCTTTTGATAGCTGTGTAGTATTCCATTGTGTCTATACCACATCTTCTTTATCCACTCATCTGATGATGCACATTTATATTCTTTCCAGCTTTTGGCTATTGTAAGCAGTGCTGCAATGAACATATATTTCTGCAAGTTAGTGATTTTATGTTTTTGGATTAAATACCCAGCAGATGAATAGCTGGATCATATGGGATTTCCATTCTCAGTTTATGGATGATTTTAATTGGTAATAGTTTAATGAAATTCATTTTTTTTCAATAAAGACTAACAAAGCTTCCATTATTGCTTCTATTGGATTTGGAGTAGACAGTCAGGTAAAAATCCCCCCGCAAGTCTTCATTCTCTATGGAACAGGAAGATCATCAACAAGCAATTTAAAGGCAATGGAGTTTTCTCTCATTGCCATGGAAACATGAAACAGTTGCAATACATTCTTTTGGGGCAAGAGGACTCTGCTTACTACTCAGTAGGACCTAGGGTTAAGGAAGTTCTACAAACAGGGTTATTTGAACTGAGGTTTGAAGGCCGAATAGGAGTTCAGGAGATGTAGAGGGAGTAGGGAAAGGAGCTAGTATTTATTTTGTGTTTTATAATATACTGTGCATCTTGCTATCACTTTAGGTATGTTCCATCATTTAATCTTTCTCACTTGGATGAAGCGAGAAGCAGGTCCTCTTATTGGATATGGAAATCGCTTACAGCAGCTCAATGACTGGGTCATTGGTACAAAATCAGAATTCAAACAAACCTCAGAATCTTTTGCTTGTTCTCGTACTGTCCTGGGCTTTAAGGCAGAGTTCACAGTGTTGAATGTGTGGAAACACCAGTGTTGAAAGCATAGAGTGAGTGCAGGTGGCCATGAGACATGAGGGAGTGGGAGTCGTTTGGGTTGCACCTGAAGAGGGTTTACATGGCTCTGTCTGGGCCTGCCCGGCTGTTCGAGGTTCAGCCATAAATGTGGTCAAATTAAACTTCCCTTGAACCAGGTCTTTTTTTCCTTTCCCCTTTCTTCATTTAAACCTATGCTCTTCTCATCCCCTCCTGCTTCTTCAGAGACTCTAGTGTTAGAAAGCCTTTGTGTAGACAGTCACCAAGAGTGGACACAGTGGAATGGTCGCACATTCATGGAGCAGGCAGTCGGTGGGGCCCTCTCAGAACCCTTTAAAGAGCGGAGGTTCCCTCCAGTGGGCACAGCTTTTGCTGTTACTGAGAACCCACCATGAGAGAAGCAGCAGGAAGCAGCAGTATTTGTTTTACATCTAGAATTCAGTTTCCTTGGTGAGTTTCAATAAAGCCTGCTTATTGGGAGCCTGTCAGAATAGGACTTGAACTGAGGTTTGGGGATTTTTTTTGTTTGTTTGTTTATGTGGCTCTTGGACTTGAGTCCTGGTCTGAGACTTTCTCCATTGTTCCTGCCCTTCTGCCACTAACATCCATCTTCTTACCCTGAGTGTTCCCAAATAGGACACAGATTAAAAATTATTGCTTTCTACAGGAGAGTCATAGTCTGTGTGTCTGTCGCATGTAATCAAATTCTCCCCATGGTTGCTTAACAGTACTACCCAAACTCTAAGCTTTTGGGTATGTTAGTCCAGCTGGATTGTGAGATGTTGTGTGAGCTTGCTAAGGTTTGCCTTCAGTGACACTGTGCCTCATGTGTAATGACAGAAAGTGTCCAGGAAGGGCACATTGCAAGCACAGAGACCTGGTGAGAGTTCATGCAGTCCTTTCTCTCTGGAATGGACATCCATGCTGCTGCTCTTCCAGGGAGTCTAGTGCCCGTGTGCTTTCGCAGAGCATCTCTAACTGCAGACATGGACCAGGACTCAGAACCTGGACAGAGAGTTGATGTTCATTTACAGGGGATGCTGGTCTCTTGTTTTCACATCACACTCTCTCCCCTGGGCCTCTGTTGCAGCCCCACTGTGGACATTGCCTTTGTCATTGCGATGTGACGGCCGATTGGCAATACTTAAAAGACATTTTTTTAAGTCACTCGGAATTCTTACTCTTCAATGCAAACAAATGAAAATTTGAGTTTGATAAAGATATTCTGTGATTCTGAGATGAATGTCAAATAATTGTATTTGAGATAAACCGCAGTCAGTATGTTTTATAGCTAATCAGCTAGTGCGCTTCTTTTGCAATCAAGCATGTCCCTCCCACCTCCATTTCTTAATTTTTGCAGCGGGACTTCTGTGGTGAATCCTGTTCTCTTCTATATGCCCTGATGTGTTCAGCAGAACTGGCTGACTTCTCTTTCCAGGCGTACGACCCTCACCTCCGGTGCCCATGTGTGCCCCTGATGGTGCCGACATTTGGTGCAGTGCCTGTTGTGCCCTTGTTTGGTCTGCTGGTCCCTGTGCCTGCACGTGACAGGCCTCCACCTTGAGCTCTGTGCTGTTCACATGGAGCCATTCCCTCCACCATCCGTGTGTGGACCAGAACACTCCCTGCTGTTTTTCACACCTCTTGGTCTCTGGGCCTTGCTGTCTTCACTCAGCAGACTTATCCTGTCCTCTCCTGGTGGAACTAGTGCCTTTATGCTTCCTTACTACCCACACAGCCTCCATTTCGTTGCCTTTCTTTGTTCTTGAATCAGAAAAAATAGGAGCAATACTTAGAAAGAAAAGCTTCCATCGTCTGTCAGGAGGGAAATCTGTACTCAGAAAACCCCCAGATGTCCCCACATTTACTACTTTATCTCCCTGACCCAGAACACAAACAGCCAGAGTTCACAACTGATTGCACACTCGGCTGGGAGGGCTGGCTCACTGTGGGGTCCGGGGTCATAGGGCGCAGGGCTCCTTCCACAGCAAGGCTGGGTCACCAGTGCCACACTGGGTCATGCCTCCCCATTTCCAGAGCCCCTGTCCTGTGGGGGACCCCACAGCCCCTCCTGGCAGAGCTGAGTTGACAGGCATATTGACACGCTGAGACTCTGCTGTTCTGCACGTGGAGCCAGGCCCTTTTCGGAACTTGGCCTCTGAATGCACAGTCCTCCACGTATCCCGGGGTGTGCTGCTGTGTTCTGAAGACGGGCACTTCAGTAGGAGGGTTTCAGTGACTTTGTGATGCACACAGGTCTCTGGTGGTGGTGCCATACTTGGTCCTGGGAGACCTGCTACAGAGCGTCTGTGCCCTGTGCTGTGGACACGGTCCTCATTCTGTAGCCAGTGCGTCATCCTTACCTGAGACAATGTCTGGATGCTCCTGTGGAAGTGCACAATTCCGAGGCGTTTTTAAGAGTATGGCCATGCCATCCAGGAAGGCCATGCAGGCTGGCGCTTCTGCGGGACTGTGAGTAGAGGCTCCTCTGTCAGATCAGCTCACCATGCAGGCGGGCCCCAGGGGCAGCAAAGATGCCTCCCAGCAACCCGGATGGAAACGCACTTTTTCCACTGACCCGTGGAGATACATGTGCCCCATGTTTATTGCAGCATTACTTATAGTAGCCAGGAATTAGGAATTACTATTCAGGGACACTTAAGATGAATGCATAAAGAAGATGTGGTCTATATACATAATTGAATTCTAACAGAGCCAAAAAACGATGAAATCTTATCATTTGAAACAACGTGGTGAAATTAGAGGGCATTGTGCTAAATGAATAAATCAGATGGAGAAAGACAAATAATAGATGATCTCACTCATATGTGAATATGAAGAAAGCAGACAAAGAACAGACTAAACACAAGCCAGCCTTTGGACATTGGCGGCATAACTGAGGGCGCCAGTAGGGAACGGGGCAAGTGGTGGCGGGTCCTAGGAAAAGGTAGTCTGTTTGTAAAATACGTCAGAATGTTTTTCTACAGCGAATGTACTAGATAATAACTTGGCACATTTACCATGGTTATTTGTCCTTTCATCCATTAATTCAATAACCTGTTTTCATTTGCTATCTATTAGATACCAACATAACACCTGGAATACAGGTCATAATGTGATGAGATCTGTGTTTTTGCAGTTTGTCTGTAAAACTGCTCATATTCTTTGATATGGAAATGTGATGTGGGATTATAGCATAGGAAATTAAAGAAAACACATTATTCTTAAAGGCATTTATAGATGTACAATCTGTAACTAAAAAATAAACTGGAGGGCCACCTTCCAAGTGCCTAATGCCTGGATACCTTTCTACAGACCAAGGTCTGTGGGATAACATGACATACCAGTGAGCACATGGGGACTAGTCACACAGCGCTCTGGTCACTGTGGTAAGCCATCGACCAGCCTGCCGTGTGGACACACTGATGACAACCATCCAAAAAAAAAAAAAAAAAAAGACCAACCCAGGGTTTGGAGAAGACATACAGTTGTGTGTAAACATTTGTCTTTATATATCTTTACTTGGAATCCAGATTTTGTTTTAAAATATATTGGCAAATATATAACGAAAAACTGCAGATATTTTCCAAATGAGATTTTACCTCTTAGTTGAAGAAGTATTTAAGAAAAGATGGCAAATATGCCCTAAAACAACTGAATGTATTTTCCCCACATTTCTAACTCCTTGCGGGTAAAACTTTGTGAGATGTGATGTTCTTTTCCGGTTTCCTCATTGTATGTGTCTCAGGGGCTTCCACCCTGCTCCTCCTCTCCTCGTGTGACCCCCTCTGTCCTCCTGCATCCCAGTCATCTGTCTGTGCACCCAGGCACTGTGTGCTGGATCTAAGCTCTCGCCCCTGTCACCTGTAGGCTAGTCCGGGGTCCAAATCCTCAATGCTGTCTCTCTGAAGTGAGCACAGGGTCCAAGCCCTCATCCCTGTCTCCTGCAGCGTGAATTCAGGACCCTCGCCCTGATTTTGTGTCGCCTTCCTCTTCTGTGGGATCTTACCCCTCTTGTACACACTTGCTATAGTTTTGCATCTTAAAAGTCCCTTGTAACTCATGTTCCTCTGCACCATTCCCTCCTTCCTCTTTCCCTTCTCTTGTGACCTTGTCATAAACTTGCCCTGCTTAGCTTGAGTCAAGGTCTCTGTGCCCACTGTGTTTCCAGCCCAAGGACAGTTTTTATCGTGAAAAGAATGGAAGTTTTCTGCAGAGAAAAGCAAACTGCAAAAGAGTCAAAAAGACAACCTCCTCCAGAGAAGCATCCCTGAGCCCCAGCCACCCGCTCATCAAATTTCTCATCTCCCCTCCTGCTGTAGGCAGTGCCCTACAACCTCTGTGTGTCGTTTTTCCTTCTTAGTTTTTATCTGCAGTATCTTTAACTGTTGACATTTATGTCAGTTACTGTTCCCTCCATGGATGTCAGCTCCATGTAGGCGGGTCTGTTCTTTCTGTTCTGTTTGCTCTGTTGTATAGTACCTGGTTAACCTGCGTGAGAGAATGACAGGGTTCCTGATGCTGAAATGTAGGAATACAGGATTGCAATCCAGGCACATTCAGGGAATACCTAACACATGTAAAAATGAGAGACCAAAGTGGGGAGTGTGTCTAGCAAGAAAAGGAAGTCATGGATGAGATCATGGTAGGAAGATGTCAGGAGGGTCACAGGTAAGAAGGTAGGGGAAGGTCACAGGTCAAAGTAGGCAATTGTCTCTTTTTTTCCCTGGATACTCTGGTTCTATTGCTGTAGCTACCGACGCTCAGTTCATATACAAGTACAGCAAAGTGGTTTTGGGGGGTCTCCTCCAGCCCTGTTTCAGCGTGGTTCCACTGTGTTCTTTTTAGGTAGCTTATTAAATACTGTTCAGTGATGAGTCAGAACTGAACTGGTACAGAGCTGATGAGTGACTCTGAGTGGCGATTAGACCATTAGTGTCAGCATGTCTGGGAACCCCCGAAGAGGTGGGTGGGAGTTAAAAGTTCTCTCAAAAGTTCTCTTCAAACTTGAGGCTCTGGTTCCACATTTTTAATGTATTTTGGGAAAATAGATTCTCTTTTAAGTTCGAGTAAGACTTGGTCAGATGGTGGACGACAGCCTTGGGACTCTCAGGTGGAGACTTTCACGTTATGATCCAATAGTTGACTCTTTATTGTTGAACCTGGACCTGGTGGAGCTGGGGTTTTCTCTAACCTCAGAGTCATCTGACTCCAGTTTCTGGGCTTCAGGGAGAATTCTGGGGTGTGCTGGTTATGGAGTGTGCTCATCCATATTCATACTCTTAATAGATTTCGTTCAGTAGTAAGTTTTAGTGGCTTGGGATTCGAAGAAATAAGACATTTCTTTTTCTTTCTGGATATGCTTATACATTTAGGGACAGAAATCTTTGTAAGTATATTGTGATGTGATAAATGTTAAAATTAAGAGCCATTATTGCAAGGCTGTCTGACCCTGGTATGATCTAGCTGTTCATCCTGTATCTGAATAGCAGGTTGTCTCCAGGGAAGGCAGCTGTAGTTTTTCATGGCCGCGAGGTCTGTAGTCATGAAGTCACCTTGTGATCATGAAAACATCCATGTTACATTTAATATCTGTGGCGTTGTAACTTTATACTAATTTACATGTGTAGTTAATGTCTATAGTTTCATCAACTAGTTTTAATATATTTTAGTTTAAAAGCATTCTTCTCGCTGATAGACAGTGTAGTTTATTTAGTGACTTGTTTTTCCTTTAGTTATAGATATTCTTCCATCAATATTTTTCATACCGCATTTTGGGGACATATTTTTAAACATTAAAGTTCTAATAAAACTTATTTTCTCCTACAAAGCAAAACAAATTACTATTCTTATTTCTGAAAGATACATTGCACTGAATTGTAGCTTGACTATGTACAACAGTGATTCTCAAGTGGTGGTGATTTTGGCCCCCAGGGGACATTTGCCAGTGCTGGGGACTTTTAAAAAAAAATTATTGCAATAACATTGCATTGAAGCATTATATAGGCTTTAGATTTGCAACACTCTGAATCCACATTTGTATATAGTACATTAAATTCACCACTATATGTCAGTGTGGTTACTCCATATAAATGTGACAGCACAAGTCCAACAAAATAATCCAAGCATGCTGTGGAGTGGAGGCTGGAGCCAGATTTCCCACTTTGCCATGTCCGCTTTTAATTTTGTAACCCCTGAACCACTAAGAGGTGTGAGAGTTCCTGGCCTTCCCAGACATAGTCTTGGGCCTTCCCCAGCCTGCTCTGCCTCTGCTGTGGGATGGGCCTGCAGAGAAATATGCCTTGTACAGCTTCCCTTGGACTCACTCCGTGGAGTCCTGTCCTTGATAAAGGCCCTGCTGCTGGGGGTTGGCACACCCCTCGTACTCAGCAGTGTCCAACAAATAGCATTGAGCTGTTGTTGTAACGTTCCACATAGTCTGGTCTGCAGTGCCCTGTGACCATCCTGCACCTGTGTTTACTGGTTACCCAGGGCATGATAGGTGACAGGCACCTGGCTGATGAACTGATTTGGATTTTACTTCCCTTTAGTGTCTATTGTAGACAGACATTAACCTCTCCTGGACTGCTGGGCAGAAAAATCAACCAGACTGCTAAGTTTCTTGGCATGTTTTCCTGTTGACCATCTGTAGACTGTGATCAGTGTATGAGTGCAGTGGTAGACACCTAGATTTACATCCATAGATCTGCGTAATGGAAAAACATGGACATTTTCATTGTGGGATTTGTTTTTTAAAGGAAAGGTGCAGGTAGAAATGGATGTGAGCAGAGAAGCAGGCAAGGTGGCAGAGAGAGGAGGAAGAAGCATTTTATTTCGATGTTCATCTTGGTGGTTTCCACCAGCCCTGGGACATGAGCCTGAGTCCTCGAGTTGTATATGAGCGGCACCCAACCACTCCTTTATCAGTGCATGCCTCGTGGGACTTCTGATATTAAATTTGGGACTAAACAGCGAGAAATGTTCTATCAAATATGAATGCCTTAACTCTGATTCTTAGGAGGGCCAATTTAAACTTTGAAGTTTATGCTTTTATAAAGGCGTATACACAGCAAAAGAATCCAAAAGCACACTTAGATTGAGTGTTCTCTATAATATGTGGATAGGGAGAAATAAATGAAGGTTTCATAGTAGTGTGGACATAAGTAAATTTTAAGACTTAAAGATGTTAGATGAATGAATATATTCTGCCAGTTTTTAACTCACTGCACAAAGGGAGAGACATGAGTGGAATGAGGGATCTAATCTATAGACAGTGTCTGCATGTGGGCACCGCACCAGGATCCCATCAGAGCTTGTGTGGCAGAAACTTCACTGGTTTTTCTTTAAGGTCCAATTAAATCACCTCAAAGGAAGTACATTACTGTGAATGAACAGATCTTAGGACTTCGTTTTGAGAAGGCTCATCTAACCGGATTGAGGAGGACAGGTTTGTGGAAAGAAGTCGTAGCGGCGTGATGCTGCTCTGTCACTTCACTGCTTTGTGCAGGTGTCATTGTGTTCTGGGACATTTTCAAAATTCCATTTTTATAATCTCCCACTTTCAGAAATGCATTTATCTCATTAAGGTGTCAGAAATAGCTATTAATAAGTATGCAGTTTGCATAAGAAAGATACTACAGTACAATTCTAAACTTTTAAATGTAAGTTAACTCTTATTCGTATAAGTGACAATTAAGTGACTTAATCCAACTTGGATTTAGAACATTTTAGATGTATACTCATTTCCCTAGTTAACACATTTTAAAAAAAGCAGTTCTTAAGAGATCCTTTACTGTTCAAGAGGAATGAATTGTAGGAATTCTAGATGAACAGGCATGACATGAATTTCTAGAAAATTACAAAATTAAAGGAAGTATTGAAGGAACATTGCATTATAACATATATTTATATCTATATACATATATGTATAGATACATATGTGTTTGTGTGTGTATATATTTATATGGTATGCATCCTCTTAAGGTCATCATCTGCATGTAACACATGAAGTTCACCATTCACCAGTTTAATTCCATTACCATTCATCCTTTGAATCCTTTTACCTAATTTGCCCACCTCTGTCTCCCCCTTCCATTTTGGTGACCACTGTTAGCACTGAGCCACCAGGACATGCCAGAATTTCATCTTTTTAGGGCCGTGCAGTATTCCCGTTGTGTACATACAACGCTTCATTAGCCACGCATCTGATGATGGTCTGTTACATTCTTCTGTTTCTTGACCATTGTAAATAGTGCTGTGGTAAACACGTGCTCCATAAATTTCTGTGAATTCATTTCGTGTCTTTTGGGTAAATACTCAGAAGTGGAATGATGAGCTGTTACGGAATTTCCATTCTCAATTTTTGATGGAATCTCCATACCACTTTCCGTAAAGGTCGCACCAATTACACTTCCACCAACAGTGCAAAAGTATTCTCATTTCTCCATGTCCTCCCCACCATTTGTTATTTCTAGACTTTTGGGTAATAGCCATTTTCACAGGTGTGAGGTAATAGATCATTGTGGTTTTGTTTTGCATTTCCCTGATGACAAGAGAGGAGGAATATCTTTTCATGTGCCTCTTGGCATCTGTCTTTTTTGGAGAAGAAGTATCTATTCAGAACATCTGTACAAAATTTAATTGGGTTGTTTCTTTTTCTGTTGTTGAATTTTCTGAGTTCTTTGTATATGTTGGATACTAACCCCTTGTTGGATGTGTGATATGCTAGTATCTCTCCCAATGAGTAAGATATATTGGTTCTTATTTCTCTTGACATTGAAGTCCCCAAGACATCTTCAGAACCAGTTATGGGGGCGAGTGCACTGCCATCGCCCTGCCTTTTTCTTTGTATCTTGTGGCTTCAGGTCTCACATCATAGTCTCACATCATAGTCTTCACTCACTTTGATCACTGTGTGTGTGTGTGTGTGTGTGTACTCACATGTGTCGGAGTGGTCAAGCTTGTGGCAGAGGCTGTACATGCTTTGAGGAAGGATGGCATGTTGTTACTCCCTGGGAGGAGCAATCCAGTCAACTTTGACTTGAGTGATTTTATTTTATGAACTTGGCTAATGTCTTTTAAATAATCAAATGAACGTTATATTTCTTGAATATAGTTTGAGTCTGTTGCTATAAATCAAGAACAAGTTTGTATGTTGTTCTCATAGAGTTTGTAAAATGGGGAGATGACTTGGGACCTGGGACCCCCTGATATCCCAAATTCTTTGATCTGAGGGAGCTGTCCTGCTGAATCACGACTCTGCTCAAGAAAAACACTTGTCCAGAGTCTTCTTTTTAGTGCATTTTATTTTATTTAGTTGTTCACATTGGTTGTTCCCCCGGTCCTGGGATGCATGTGGACCATGCTTGTAACTCTGGAACAGGACTGACTCCCTGGTGAGGCCCATGTAGTCGGGACCTGTTCTCAGGAGGGATCTGAATGAGCGGCCAGCAGTGATCACTGTCCTTTTTCTTTCTTCTCTTCAGTCAATAATGTGCTTGTTCCCTCAGGAATCAAACTCAGCAGCTCTCTAGAGGAGGAGGCTGGAAGGGCTGAGGAATGTTGCTAAGTCACACAGTGATGTGAAAGGTGAAGTGAGGCTGTCAGCCTGCATGGTGGGGCAGGAGCACTGCACGCCCGTAGCAGTTCCACTCTCACAAGGCTGCTGCTCCCTCTGTGCTCTGCCTGGAGTGGCCAGACCCAGGCTGAGTCCCGAGCAGGTGGCCTTCTGGCTGGTGTGACTTTGGTTATTCAAAGTGTCTTGTTGAAGCTGAAGCACATTTTACTGGGAACTGTCACCTTGTGTCGAGACGTGGCCTCATGTTTCTGGAGAGCACATAGTCTAAGCCGCCGGTGAGTTTCACCACCAGGCAGGCAATTGAACCCCCGCCCTGAGCAGTGGGCAGGGTGAAACCATGGGGTCCAGTGGAGGGGAGCTCACCAGTTCTGTGCCACCCATCCCGGTGATAGCTGGGTGCTGCCGCCTCCGTCTGTCGGCTCATGAGCTAAGTACCACAGTGCACGTCCAGTGCTGTGAGCACCAGCACCTCATCATTCCTAATCTCGGTGCATTGCCTGCTGCTGCCTCCCAGTTTGTGTTTGTGCTGCTGGACACCTTCAGAGGAAGCATCTGCCTTGTAAACTGTGCTGAGTGGCATCTGGTCCTGAGCCAGGGAGAGCAATAAGTGCTCTTGTCCACCCATGGCCGCAGCTAAGCCCTCAGGAGGTAATTCAGGTGCACTGGGCTCTGAGAGTAAAGGCAGCCAGACTATGGGAGGGAAGTTCTGTCTGTAGACTGACTGTTGTGGCAGCAAGTTCACTCTTTGCTGCTCCTCAGCCTCCCAGCTTTGGCCTGTGGGTGCTGAGTCCTGGGCGCTGGGAGAACAACAGCAGAGGAGACCCCCCCGAAAGGCACTCTCCCTGCAGACCTGGAGAGACCTGAGCTCTGAGCACAGAGGGCGTCTTCCCTCCCAGTTCTGCCTCAGGAGCACCACAGGGTGCACAGGACGCTGTGGGTGCCTCGGGAACCAGAGGGCCAGGTGTCGAAGGAGCAGCACTGTTGTTTTCCGAACATGTGCAAGTGCTTGGAGTATTGAAGTTAAAAGTCTTGTCCGATGGCGGGTGCGATGCTCTCTGGTGTCTTTGGTGTCTGCGTTTATATGTACAGTGCCCACGACAGACGGACATGCGTGTGACACTGTCACCTTTGTATTTTACTGACAGTGGTAAAGTGTTAATTCAGAGATGACTGGGAAGTTACAGATACACACCAGAACCCCTGGAGCTGCACTTCAACATAATCCAGAAGGACACTGCCTGACGACCCAGAAGGTGACCTGGGATAAATCTCATAGAAAGGGAATACTGAAAAATATTCATAACATCCAAAACAAGACAGTAATGAGGACAGAACAAAATACAGGTTGTACAGACTGATTACAGTAATTATATAAAATGTCACACCACCACACCAGACAGAAGCCCCCTGCCTTAGTTGTGGAGACACCATTTCTCCTGGGTCACAAACCTCCTCCCCTAATGGACCCGCTGCCAGCCTTGGAAAGATGGCCTGGGGCAGGGGATGGCAATGTGAAAAGCGTAGTCAGCATAAACTCGGTGGACTTTATTTTAGGTCATTGGGAACAAGAAAGAAACTTCCTCAAAAACTGGATGCCCAGAGTGCAGGGAGGTACCTACTGTGACCTCAGACAAGGAGGAGACTGTGGACCACAGAGCACAGCGAGCTGCGGCCCGTGCAGCGGGGACAGACCGCTCCAAGGAATGTAGCTGGGACTGATGGACAGTCGCTGTTCTCTTCCTCCCAGTGGAGAGAAGTCCACTGCCCCCGGAAGAGCCGTTTCCTGCATCCTCGGAAGTCTTCACTGT
Source organism: Solenodon paradoxus (assembly GCA_004363575.1). Lineage (NCBI taxonomy): Eukaryota > Metazoa > Chordata > Mammalia > Eulipotyphla > Solenodontidae > Solenodon > Solenodon paradoxus. The sequence goes on from RJWH01004712.1 coordinate 42,668, forward strand.
CTAGTGCCCGGAATCCTGCTCTGGCCGTTTCCAACCAGATTTGGTTCCCACCTTTGGCCTTCCTGAGCGTTCTCGTTGTTCAGACGCCACTGCTAATGCCCTGCTGGTGACAGCATGACTGTGAGTCCATGTCGTGTCCGCTCGCTGTCCTGCGGCCAGAGCTGATCGCCTTCGCTTGAACACCCTTGGCATCTGGGCCTTCAAAGCTGTGTTGATGGGTATCCCTGAGGAAAGGGGTGAGGTCACCACGGCTCTACAGGGATAATGGACAGTTTGAAAGAGGGATGTAGTTATGATTTTAGGGAACTTGTTAATGAAATCCAAAATTTAAAAAGTCATAGCAAGTAAGCAGTGTGTGATGATATCTTGTGTTGAAAATGTTTAAATGGCAAATGAGCAGGAGATATACAAACATAGGGTGCTTGTTAACAGACAAGAGTCTGCCACATGACAGGGTTTCTGTGGAAGGCAGGTCCCTCTCGTCTTACTGGGCTAATTAATTCTTAGGCCTGCATTTCCATGGTAGCAACACAACGTCTCTAGACTTTGTGATGCTGCTGCTAATGGATGAAAAGAGTGCAGTTATGGAAGTATCAGCTGCTGTGTTGGAGCCAGTCCTGGAGACCTTTGTTTTTTTTCTGACCTTGTTTCTTTATGTTGTTTGACACATGTGAAACCCACATAGCTTTTTAAAAAATTATTGATATTATTTCTTTTGTTTGCAATGCTACATCCATTTTTTAATATTTATATTGTATCAATCTTTATTTCATTTCATTCCACATATGATTGAAACCAACATGTATTTCTTTTTACTTTCTGGTGTATTTCACATAACATGATCCCTTTCAGTTCTATCTGGATTATTGCAGAGGGTGGAATTTTATCTTATTTATTTATTTATTTTTAGCAGCTGCATAGAATCCCATCGAGTATATATACCACAGCTTCTTTACCCGGTCATTGGTTGGGCCTTAGGTTGTTTCTACAAATCCAAATAACTTTTTATACTACTAGTGTTTCATCATATTAAATGGAAGGAATTAACTTTATTAGTAAGGGTCACCAAAAGGATTTTTAAAAAACATTTAAAAAGTGAGTATATAATGCAGTTTTTTTCATTGAGCTGTGCACACGTTTTTGCCTGTGATATTCAGCTAATGGCTTTTATAGTCTTGGCGGTCTTAGGTAATCTTATTTTTTCTCTCTTCCATCTTTCTGCCTCTCTTCCCTTTGACAGTTGTCAAACATCTGGTACTTAGGTTCTCTTTATGTTTTTGGTGTTTTAACTCCTGGCCCCAGGTCTCGAACCCAGTGCCGTGGTTCTACATGGCCCTGAGCCTCCAGAGCCTGGTGTGCCTGTGCTGGTAACAAGTATGTGATAGTCGTTCCCACTGAGCACGTGTCAGACACATAGATGTATAAGGCTGTCTCTGCCTCCCACGTTCCCTAACATGGGTATCCTGATGTGTGCGACTAGCTCTCGTGGCCTGTGTTTTCTCTTCACGGCCAGTACAAATAATGCAGGTGTTCAGCTGGGTCAGGACTCGGGTGTGGGGAACCTGCCCAAGAACGTGTGAAACTTGTCATTTAGTGTCACCTGTGGGGAGCTGTGGGTGCCATGCACTGGAGCCTGGCGCTACAGGTCACTATTTCTTGAATCTTGTCTACTTCTCAGAGAAGCTTTACAGCCTCAAATGTATCAAGTGAAATGACACAGTTAATTGTAATCACTCTGATTTCTTAATTATCATCTCAGCTCTGGGACCTGGTTCCCGGTGTTGGAACGCCTCACACAGGCTGGGGAAGGGGTGGGACCCTTGCCTACAGTCGTGTTGCTGGCTAAGGTGAGCAGGCCCCACAACACTCCAGTGAAAATCTTGTCGGGTTCCCTTCTCAGCAGTGCACAGAGCACAGAGGATCTGGATTTGTGAGGCCCACTTGGACATTACTCTGCTGAGTCACTTTCTGAATGTCTCTCTTGGTTGCTTAGAGGCTGGGTTCTGCCCTTTCCCGGGGCTAGTGAGGGTTGTCTCTCCTGCCCCATCGAGAGCATGGGCTCTGTGGCAGGAAAGCCGGATGCCTGCAGGCCGCCCTCCCCAGCTTCCCCCAGCCCCTGGCTGGACCCTCCTCCTGTGCTGGCACTGCTCTCGGCTCCTGTCTGGACCCAGCTCTCCACCTGCCCACGCGGCACATGTGAGCGTCCATGTGCTGTGGATACTCATACAGCTGCCGACCCCGCAGGCCAGGCCCCCCAGGCCTGGGGTTAATCTGCTCTCAGGCCGTGCCATTGAGCAGTGAAGTGCTGATGGGACCTGCTCTGGAGTGGAACACTGAACAGCATGCAGGGCTCAGCTTGGCGGTCTTGTTCGCATCTCTCATACATTCATGTGAGCCTCAGTTGGACTCTTGTCACAGGTCCTGCTTCTCATACTGACCCACCCCTCACTCAACCCCATACAGACCTTCTCCTCCCAGTTTCTCCCTATAAACCAGACCTTTGCCTGTGTTGTCTTCACCATGCTTTCCTAATGACCATGTAGAGTGAAAAATACGGCCACTGGGCATGCTGCATCAGTTTTATTTATTTATTAAAGGAAAGGATCAGGCAGGCAGTCAGGAAGGTGAGCCAGATTCAGGCAAGCAAGAAGAAAGAGGAGGGAGGAGCATTTTTAAAATTTTATTTAGTTGTTCATCTCAGTTGTTCCCCTTAGCTGCAGCATATGAATCCAGGTCCTTGGGATGCATGTGGACTGCGCTCAGCTGGAGGCAGCAGACTTAACCACTACTCTACCAGGGCACCACTTTTAGATGGAAAAAAATTTGAATGCAACTTATCTGTGTAGCCATCTATTTTATGTTTAAGATCTTCTGGTACTGTAATTCCCAGAGTATTGTTCTCGTGAGCTACTTCTGAAATGTACACCTAGCCACTTGTAGAAGAAGATTTAGCGTATGGGGCTCTTTTTAGTAAACCAGTGAAAAGTTTTGGTATGTCTGCTGGTAGTGATGATTTTGAACAGTTAACGTATGTTCTGGGATAAATTTTTCTCGCCATTGTCTTGACTGCATTTCCATACAGAACAAGGTATTACATAACTTAATAATCATAATTATAGTACTAGAGTACTTTCTTGTTTCCAGTCCTCAGAACTATGAAGTGAAGTTACATGCATTTAAATTTCCCTGTTATTTCTGGGTTCGCATTGTCTCTGGGCTTCCCAGTTGGAATGTGTGCAGTAACGGGGGCTGACCCACAGGTGCCCCTCCCCTGCAGGAGCCAGGTTGGCCACAAGCAGGTCTGCAGCGCATAGGAAACCCTGCAGTATCCGTCCCTGATGACTCGTGAGGCTGGTGCTGCCATCTCACACCCTGTCCCCGCAGGCCTGGCCTCCATGACTGTGCCCGTGTACATCGCCGAGGTCTCTCCGCCCAGCCTGCGAGGACGCCTGGTCACCATCAACACCCTCTTCATCACTGGCGGGCAGTTCTTCGCCAGTGTCGTCGACGGAGCCTTCAGTTACCTGCAGCAGGACGGATGGAGGTCTGTACACGTCCTTAGAGTGTTTAGAAAACCCTGATTGTAGTGCGGGGGGACGCGATGAGATCGCAGCCTTGTCACTGGGACTTTCAATCCTTGTAACTAATTTGTAAGAGCGAGGCATTCAGTGAACTTGAAAGGAGAAGAGACGTTTGATACTTATTTTAGTGATAGATGAGGAATTTACCATCAAAACTGATTGTCATTGCATTTTTAGCGTTGAAGTCTCATTTTGTGGGTAGTCTACTCAATACTTACTTTAAAACGATAGTCACAATAAATATGCCTGATGTTCTTGAATTGTAATGGTTCATGAACTGTGACTACAGCTGGACATGCTTGTTGAATTTAGGAAGCTACGTTCTGATCGAAACAGAAACCTAGTTTTAAAGGCATAGATTTTAGCCAGGAGAGAAGATGTTATATGGTGGAATGTTTCATGTGAAATGTAGTTTCATTCTCGTATTTCATCTGCCTTTAAGTCCTGTGTCCCCTGTCTTCCACGAGTGTCATTACTTCGCATTCTTTTTTTTGCTTTCTGTTTGATTTGTCCCTTCTCTGAAGTGCTGCTCCCTCCAGGTGTTCACTGGGATCACAGCGCATGTGGCAGAGTCTGTTCCTGCACAAATACCATTTGACCCTCACCAACCCTTGAGAGGCTTCAGAACTGGCACTACTCCCACCCTGCAGATAAAACGTGTTCAGAGACGTTAACTACTGCCTGAGGCCACAGGCTGCTGGTTGGGGTGGTTGGAGCACCTCCTTACTCGGAATCACCTCTCTTCCCACTGTGCTTCCACTGTGTGGTCACAGGGGTGGTCACCAGGCTTCCACTGTGTGGTCAGGTGGTGCCAAAGAAAGGTAGAGACCATTAGATTTTGACTGTCACTCTGTGCTCAGGGTGTGTCCCACGGGACAGCTGTCAGAGCCCCTCTCCTGGGAGAGGCTGTCAGAGGAGGCACCATGTCTACACTCCCGTGTTGTGACCCGAAGTCTGTGGTCTGTCATCCAGCTTCACGAAGGAAGGGAATAGGGTTTGGAAAGATCTTTAAAGGTAAAGACCTTAAATAGAACTTGAATGAGCTGTGATCAGCACCCTTGCTGGTCATAGTGGTGACTCGGAGGTGTCAGCCCTTCTGGGACTTGGGTGGAGAGCATCAGGGACCCCAGGGGGAAAGCTGGCCCCAACCTCGCTGCACTTGGCACTTGACTGTGCTGTTCCCAGGCTTTTCAGATATTAAACCAGGCCTTTGTGACTGTCACTGTGTATCCAGGCCCGTCCCCACAGGAGTGTGATCAACACCTCTTTCTCTGATGGCAGACATGTTGTACTCAGTGCTGTGTGAGCCACTCACCAGGAGGCAGACTTTTCACTGTTCCCACTTTCTTACTGTACCAGAAGATGCCATGTTTGTGAGGGTTTAGGGTGGATTCCTCCTCAGTCTATTGGATGTGGACCTGGGAGCAGTCCTACCAGTCACATGTCCCCACTGTCCTGCTCTGCCCATGAGTGCCCTTGAGAGTCTGTGTCCTATATAGTGTGAGCTCCCTGACTCACCAGTAGCTGGGGGCACTGTCAACAGGCACTCACCACAGACCAGGAGGGTCTGGAACGAGAACTCCAGGAAATGACCTGGGTGAATGGCTCCGGTGGCTCCAGGAAGGATGCTGAGGAATGCGTGTGCTTCCCAGAGAGCTGAAAATTCAGTCATTGACCATAAGTGTTTCTTACTGAGCTTAAATATCACAGAAAGAAAATTAGCTTCTGAGCCTCTGAAAATTTCCATCCCTCAAAATAAAACACCTCTTAGACCCCAGAAGGCATTTTGGACAGACTGGTTTTCCAGTGAGTGCTCCTGTGCTTGTAATCAGCATCATGGGAGTTGTATTGGTAAAAGTGGTTAGGCTGCAGTGGGCTACTTCTCTTGTGTGCTGATGTTTGCTCCATTCACCAATTTAAAGGTTTAAAACTAGGGCTGTCCATCTCCCCACATGTGCCCATGTATGGCCCTTATGAGTGTCTCACTGCCAGGTATTTGCAGTTTCCAATTACATGACATCTTTTACGACAGAAGTAGAACATCGGGTAATAGAGGTGTTGATGAGAAGCACTAACAACATCTACTGGAGAGCGTTTCCTTGGAGTCACAGGTGACTCCTGGGTAGTGCGAGGACTTACCATACTTTGGAGAATTGGTGATTCCTGTGGACAGAGATGGAATGTGATGCTGGGCGGGGGGGTGGGGCGGGGTGGGGCGGGGTTGGGCAGGATCAGCTGAGATGAAAGTACTGGGGTCCATCCTCATTCCAACTCTGCAGCGTGAATTCTGTTGGAGTTGCCCAGCTCTGATCTGTGAGAGAGGGAAGCTTTACCTTGAGAGATGACATGCTGGTGCGAGTCTAGGATCAACATGACAGTGAGCCCCAGGAGGAACAGGGACCTGCTTGAGGGACATGGGGAGCCTGTTTCTGAGCAGCCCCAGGAGTGGTGAGGCCAGAGTAGGGGTGCCCGGGAGACATGAGCTGGGGTGGAATCCTTCAGTCCTTAGAGGGGCTCCCAGCCTGTGCTCCTGGCTGCATGCCAGCACCAGAGATGGAAGGATGGATGGGGAAGCACCTGCCTGAGGCACCTATGGAAGTGAGACTTCACCAGGAGCTGATCAAGTGATGGGAATGCCACCTACCCACCAGAGTCAGAGAGACTTGAATAGAGTCTTTTGTGAACAGAGGAGGCAGGGAGAGGGAGAGGCACTGGCCTGATGTGGAGAAGTCAGGGCAGCAGCAGGCAGCCATCTGCTCTGGACAGGACTTGAAAGCACCATTCTCTCTTTAAAGCTGAATTTGGACATGTTTATTGAAACTCTCAGAAAATAAAAAATCACTGCTATTTCTGGATAAAAAAATTCTTGACCTCTCTCCCCATGTTTTAGAGTTTTACAAACCATATCATTAAGAAGTTTTTCAGTACGATATTTAAAAGGTGCTATTTCTAAAGAAATGCCTGCTGAGAATGTGTTCTTAAGCTCTTGTGCTTATGGAAGAGTGGTGTTTGGTGCCACACAGAACAGGACCTTGAAGTCGTCCTATTTCACAGGGATTTGGGCATCAGCCTGAGAGTGAATAGACTTTGTGCTGAAGACGTTGTTGTTCCTGGGGGACCAGGGACATGGGCCATCGCCATGAAGCTTGTGCTGGTGGGGAAGAGGATCAGGGCTGCGACCATAGCACAGAGACTTTTCAGGACTGGAAGCTGAGGAACAGAGGAAACATGACCCAGAGTGAAACGCTAGATCTGAGCATGGATTCTCCACACGTTTTATGGACCCTGACTGAGAATACCCAGGGAGAGTCCATGGAGCTGCAGAGGAACAGTAGGAAAGATGGTAAAGCGGAGAGTTAATTTCCTAACCAGTAAAGGACAACACATTTGGAGTTTAAAGCTGCATGTGGGAGGGCCTGGCAGCTCAACTTTTCACAGGCACCCATGTGTTTGGGGTCTGTGTTTCTTTTTATGTATTCAGTGCTTTCTGGCCTCACTTCCAAGTCTCTAATCCCTTTGGAATTAAATTTTATGTATGGTATTAGGTAATAATCGAGTTTCAGTCTTTTGTATGTGGCTGTCCAGTTTCCCAAACACCATTTGTTGAGGATACTGTCCTTGCCCCATTGCATGCCTATGACTGCTGTTGTAAATTGTCCAGATGTGCATGGGTTTATTTCCGGGTTCTCAGTTCTGATACATTGCTCTGTGTGTCAGTTTTTAATTTCAGTATTATGCAGACTTTTAAAAAAGGGTTTATTGAGGTGACTTTGATTTACAAAGTAATATAAACCCATGTGTGCAGTTTCCCCTTTCCATGCTGATTTAGTACTATTGCTTTGTTAGTATAGTTTGAAGTCAGGAATTGGGACACCTCTATTTTTGTTCCTTTTGCACTGGATTTATTTTATATTGAGTGTTGTTTGTAGTTCGAAATAAATTTTATGATTTTTATTTATAATTTCTGTGAAGAATGCCTTTGAGAGTTATATAGGGATTGCATTAAATCTGTATATTGCTTTAGTTAATATGGCTTTTTAAACTATGTTAACTCTTCAAGTCTCAATGGCACGGATTATCTTTCCATTTCTTTATATATTATTTCTTTCAATAATATCTTACTGTTTTTAGAGTACAGATCTTTCACTTTTGTTATGGTCCTCCCACCACCTCCTGCCCCGTGTCTTGAACCTGGGTCCTTGGATTCTACCTGGTCTGCATCCTACCATCTCCGCTCCCTGAGCCACATGCATCCACCCTTTCACTTCTGTGGTTAAATGTATTGCTTGGCATTGAATTCCTTTTAATAAATTGTAAATGCATATTTTCCTTATTTGTCTTTCTGCTATATATAGAAACTCAACATATTTTTGTGTATTTAACTTTGCCTACCACTTTTTTGTATTCGTTTCTAAAAAAAAAATTTTTCTTACTAGAGTCTTCGGGTTGTTCCATGCAGTGTCATGTCATCTGCAAATAGTGATGGTTTAACTTCTTATTTTCCAATTTGTATATCATGTTTTTCCTTTTATCTATCAGTCTTGCTAGGATTATCAATACTCTTGAACGTGGCAAGGGTAGACATTCCGGTTTTGTTCCTGATCTTAGAGGAAAAGCTTTCAGATTTCCCCATTGAGTGTGATGCTGTTAACTTGTCATATATAGCTTTAATTATGTTGAGGTATGTGCTTTCTATTGCATTTCATGCACAGTTCTTCTCAAAAATGGGCACTGAACATTGTTAAATGATTTTTCCGCATTCATTAAGATGATCATATTTTTGTCCTTCGTTTTGTTGATGTGGTGTATTCCTTATGATTTGCAAACATTGACCTATCCTTGCATCCCTGGATTAAATTCCACTTGATTGTGGTGTGTGGTTCTTTTAGTAAGTTGTCGAATTAGGTTTTAGTGTTTTTGCTGAGGATTTCTGCATCTGTGTTCATTGCAGAAATGAGTCTAATTTACTTTTTTGGTGATGTCCTTGTCTGGTTTTGAAATCAGGGTAAAGTTGACTTATTAAAATATGTTCGGAAAATATTTCTCCATTTTAATTTTTTGGAGAGATTGAGAAAGGGAACTGTTTATTCTTAGAAAATTTTGTGATTCATTCACTAGTGAAGGCATTTGGTCCTGCGTTACTGGGATTTGAGTGTTTGTTGTTTTGTGTTTCAGTTTCCTTACTTGTGCTAGGTCTAATCTGATTTTCTAATTCTTGGTGATTTAGTCATGGATGTGGTTTGTTTCTGTCTTAGTTCATTTCTTCTTGATAGTCCACAATTGTTGCCATGTAGGTGTTTCTTATTTTATTTCTGGTTCTCTCTCTATGAATCCACCTAAAGGTTTGTCTATTTTATATTTATTAAAAAGACATTGGATTCATTGATTCTCTGAGTAACCATTTTGAACTCTACTATAATAATTTCTGTTCTTCATTTCCTTCTATCTTTTATTTATATAACTATCAAGAGGAGAAGTTGTTATTGGAATATTGAATAATATTCTAAAAGTTACTGCAACATAATGTACTTCTAGAAAAAACTTTTGAAATCTAGTGTAATAAAATATATTGGAGACTAATTTTGAAATAATTCATAAAGAATACTAAGAGAAAAACTGCAATACTAGTTCTGGTATGCAATTTCTTCAGTGAATACTATAGAACACTGACTAGTATGGGAAATAAATAGAAAACAGTGCACAGCTATCACTGTTGTAAAGGAGGTGATCAGAGAACACGCCCACGTCGCCCATGTGGTGCGGGACGTGATCAGAGACATCTACACACTCTCATCTGGTATATTTATTGAAGCTGTTGATATGGATATATCATTTGAGAATATGCCCAAAAACCGAACTACTCACCACAAATTTTCAGTAATTTCACTGAGCTAAACATAGTGTCTTTAAAAAAATTTACATTTCTATGATAAGAAGAATTCAAGGTGGTGTGTATCTTTGTTTAATCCTTAGTAGGGAATATGAAGATCATATATCTGTACTGTCTGACCTCAAGGCCGTAATGTGTTGGTAAATGACACTGTTCTCCAAAAACATCATTGCTTTGAGTAGAGTTCTCCTTTAGGAAATCAGGTCACGGAGCTCTGAGAACAATCACATGCGTTTTTACATATTAGATACCATCTTACAGTTCCCTGAAGTGTGATTCCTGCCCAGTTACAGCCGAATTACAATTAAAACCATAAATCCTATGGCTATTCCAAGGTACAGTAGGCACAGACACCCCTCGTTGGAATTTAGGAGGGAAGAGAGCAGCCAGGAGATGCTTATCCTCAGTGCAGTGTCCCTGCAGTGCCTGCGCTGGGTGGGTGCTCAGGCTGAGAGGGCACACAGGGCAGGGACAGCACATGGACATGTCACGTCCTTGTACACAGTGCTTTAAATAAAGCCTCTCATCTGAGTCAGATTGTTTGCCTCCCTCTTGTCTGTGAACCTGTGTTCTCACTTCTTCCCTATTGTCCTGCTGATCCGTTTCCTGTACACGTAATACGAAGTGACATAGAAATGTAGTTTGGCTCGTGGGTGATCCTGTGGGCACTGGGCTGCGGGCTTGGCCAGCTCGCGGCATTGAGTGAGGCAACAGCATTCGCCCAAGCCCCAGACCCCCGGGAGCAGGGGACTGTAGTGTGCTCCCTGTGCTCTGGAGGTTGACCCGTGACCTCTCCTTGTGGCTCAGGATGCCCACCTGCTCCAGGGCCTATGTTCGCTGTGACACCTGTTCCCAGTGCACTTTTTCTGCTTTGTGCTCCCCCCGCCACCCGCCCGCCTGCTGTCAGGATCATTGCGAAGGGACCCAGGTCAGGGCCAATCCTGTTAACCGGGACTGCATATTGTAGCTGTGCGACTGTTACAGGACTCCTACTCATGCTGCCTACATGGTCCCACACACTGGATGTGGTCCCACCCTGTGGACTCGTGGAGAATGGGTACCCACGTTGTCAGAGCTGTCCAGTCACCCAGAGGCAGGAGAGCCTGCTGATCTATTCTGGACACCTGTGTCCCACGCCACAGTGGAGCAATGTGATCATTGAGTGGGAGCGAACAGAAGGGCCTCCTGGCCTGTGCAGCCTGGGGCCCTGGTCCAGGTGGGTGGGGGCAGAGCCTTGTTCACCACGTGTGCTGGTGCTGCCATAGCCAGGAGAGCCTGCACTCCCTCAGCACATGTGCAAGGACCCTCTGGGGTGGGTCACTGCACTGAGGGTTTCAGGTCGTGAAGGTGGGCCCCTGCAGGTCCCACAGAGTGAGGCCTGTGCTGCTGGTTCTCAGGGGTTTAAACATGAGTCTCTCAGCCCTGACTGAACATTAGTGGGACTTGGAAACTTCCGTAAGGTTGGTGTCCCTGGACTAGCCCCATATTTTTCATCCCTACCTGTGGGGCCTACTCTCTGAACTCTGAAGCCCCGGTGATTGTGTCATGAACCAGCCCAGCCCTGGATTCAGAAGGATTGCTCCCCTGGACCCTGTTGACAGGGTGCTATCTGTCTGGGACTGCCATCTGTCTGCCTCATACCCTGATTGGCAAGCCCAGCACATCGCCATCAGCGTATAGCCTGGCAGCTGTCTTCAGCTGTTGGCCCTGCACACCCTCAGCGCTGCTTCCATATCGTGTTGACACCAGCTCTTCTGCATGCAGACCCGAGTTAGATGCTGTGTGCAACACAGCCAGATGTGCCATTGAGGGCAGGTGAGCGAGTCACCCACTCCAGGGCTCAGTGATGGCAGCAGGAACAGCCGCAGTCCCTGTGCAGCAGAGGTGCCAGTGCAAAGGCCCTACCGTGAAGAGCCTTGGTCAGTCATGCAGAAACATTTGATTTCTTTCAAAATCTTAGTTTCTTTACCTGCTTCCTGTAGAGTTAGCAAGTGCGCAGCATCCACATAGCAGCAGTGTTTGCTTTGTCTTCTGGTTTTGGATTTAAAGTGAGGCTTCCTGAACATAGTGGACTTGTTCGCACACACTGTCTCTGGGGCCTCACAGCCGCAGTATAAGAACACGTGACAAAGATGCATAATAACCAGCTCGTCGGTGTCCTGGCAGTGGGTGTGGGCTGTCCGTGGCCAGGGGTTGATTCACATCAGATGTGCAGGTGTCCTGGATGCAGGGTGTCCAGCTGAGAGACTGGAGGCTGAGCTGAGCCCTCCATCCCTAGAGGTGGAGGGGAGGGTGCTGATGGAGCCACCCAGAGAGTGAGGGATGCTGATGCACCTGGAGAGGTTCATTTCTGGGGCTCAGCTGAGCTGCTCCATCTGCTGTTTCTCTGACAGATTCCAAATACTAAGCTTATCTGCTGTTTATAGTCTGGCCCACCATTCAGAATAGCTGTTCAAAGATTCCGACAGTAGCTTCACAAGTGAGCACCTTGCTTAGTTCTCATTTCAGTGCTGATTCTTTGCTTCTGGCCGCATTTCTTCATGCTCCGGGTGCCGCCTCTGCTTGTTAGGGTGAGAGCAATGCTGGACAGGAAGCCACAGCTAATTGGTCACAAAGCAGAATACTGCAAGGACATACATGTGGGCGTTTATGTTAATAAAATAGAACTTTTGAACAGATTCTAAGGTTTTATCCCATTTTAAATTGTAAGCTACAGAAGTAAATGACACATTAATATTGGCTAAACATGGTGATCATGGTGCTTTACCTGATACTCTGGTTCAGAGTGTGTATATGTAATTATGATGACTTTTGCATTCTTTTTCATTGTAGTATTTATGAGTGGCAGAGAAGAGCGAGATTTTTCTCATTTTTCACCTTCTCATTACAGCATACAAATTCTTTTTCCCGGTGACTTGCGCACTCAGAACAGTGGGCAGCTGGTTCCACTGCTTAGTGCTGCGCTGCACCTGGGTGCCCAGTAACGCTCTCTCTGCAGGTACATGCTGGGGCTCGCCGCGCTGCCAGCCGCCATCCAGTTCCTCGGCTTCCTCTTCCTGCCTGAGAGCCCACGATGGCTCATCCAGAAGGGACAGACGCAGAAGGCCCGGAGAATCTTGTCTCAGATGCGGGGAAGCCAGACCATCGACGAGGAGTATGACAGCATCAAGAGCAACATCGAGGAAGAGGAGAAGGAGGTGGGCTCAGGTGTGTGGATCTCCTACTTGTTAGAGGGTTGTGTTTGTTTGTTTAGTTTTTTTATTGTAGTAACTTTGTTTTACAAAGTAAAACAAACTCACATGTGAAGAAGGTTCCCCACGTGTGCAGTTTCCCCATTCCTCAGATGTGTCAGCATACTTTGCCCTTCCCCAAATCACCAAGAGTTCTTCACCACTGTCCAGTGGGCCCAGCCACCACTTGCCACCCACCCCAACCCCGCCCATCCTATTGACACCCTCAGTTCTGTGAGTGAGGTCATCGGGTGTCTTTCTTCTTTTGACTTGTTTCACTTAGCATAATCCCCTCTAGATCCATCCATGTTGATGCAGATGACAGGGTTTCATCTCCTCTAAGGGCTATGTAGTGTTCCATTCGACACACACACACACACACACACACACACACACACACACACATCTTTATCCATTCGTCTGACTTGGACACTTAGGCAATTTTCAGTTCTTAGCTATTGTGAATAGTATACATGGGAATGCATATATCTTTATCAATTAGTATTTTTGTATCTTTGTGTAAATACCTGCAAGTGGAATGGCAGATCATATGGGACTCCCATCTTCAACTTTTTGAAGAATCTCTACACTGTTTTCCACGGGGATTCCACTGATTTGCACTCCCACCAAACAATGTAACAGTGTCCCTTTTCTCCACAACCTTGCTGACATTTATTTTTTCCAGACTTTTAGATAATAGCCACTCTTTCAGGTGTAAGGTGACTCTCACTCTTGTTTTGATTTGCATTTCCTTGATAGCCAGCAAGTAGGAACATCCTTTCATGTAACTGTTACCTATCAGTATAATCTCTCTGGAGGAATATCTCTCCAGTTCTTCTTACAATTTCTTTCAATTTTTTTTTATCAGATTGCCTCTTTCTCTCTTATTGAGTTTTATGAGTTCTTTGTATCTTTTGGCTATTAAGCACTTGTCAGAAATATGGAATTCAAATATCTTTCCCCAGTTAGTAGATCATCTTTTTGTTTTGGTGATATTTTCCTTTGCTGTGAAGAAGCCGTTTTTTAAAAAAAATTTAAGGAATATTGCATTTTAGCATTAACTTGGTTTGAGGTATACATCATGACAAGTTTACATCTGTGTATAATACAGTAGGTTTAACACTCTTTATTTTTTCCCTTTGTTTTGTAATTAATCTCATTTATCCTGTTTCCCCACCTCCCTTCTATTTCTTCTTGCACCCTCTGATTTGCTTTTGTCCCTCCCATGAAAAGTCTATTGTTGTTTGGAATAGCTCTTTTTTTCTGAGGTCTATTATTGTTTAATTTACATCATTCATTTATTTTCTGTCTCTATACACATCATATGAGTGTTATCATAAGATGTCTGCCTTTCTCCTTCTGCCTTGTTTTGCTAAGCGTAATTCTTTCCAAATCCATCCATGTTGCTGCAAATGACAGGATTTCTCCTTTTTGATGGCTGTATGGTATCCCATTGTGTATATATATCACATCTTTATCCACTCATCTATTGATGGGCATTTAGGTAGTTTTCACTTCTTGGCTATTGTAAATAATGCTGTAGTGAACGTGGGAGTGCATATATTTTTATGAATAAGTGTTGTTGTGTTTTATGGTAAATACCCAGTAAAGGAATAACTGGATCATATGGAATTTCCATTCTCAGTTCTCTGAGGAACCCCCATACTGCTTTCCAAAATGGTTGCACCATTTTACACTCCCACCAACAGTAACAAAGAGTTCCCTTTTCTCAACATCCTCTCCAGCACTTGTTTCATTTTTGTTTTGAATGATAGCCATTCTCACAAGTATGAGATGATATTTAATTGTTGTTTTGAGTTACATTTCCATAATGACAAGGGCAGTAGAATATCTTTTCATGTAGCCATTGGCCATTTGTATGTCATCTTTGGAGAGTTGTCTCTTAAAGTCATCTGTCCATTTTTAATTAGATTGTTTTTATTGTTGTCCAGTTTTATGAGTTTTTATATGTTTTGGATAATAACCATTTGTCAGAGATGTGATGGGACAATATCTTCTCCCATTCAGTTGAATACCTTTTTGTTTTGATGTATCGTTTATTGTTTAGAAGCTTTTTAGTTTGATATAGTCCCAATTGTTTATTTTCGGTTTTGTTTCCCTTGATACTGGAGTTGAATCCCTAAAGACCTCTCTAAGGCTGATGTCATGGAATGTCTTTCCTATGTTGTCTCCCAAGAATTTTATGGTTTCTGGTCTTGCGTCCAAGTTTCTAATCCATTTTGAGTTAATTTTTGTGAATAGTGGTACAGAATGATCTAACTTCATTCTTTCGCATGTGACTGTCCAGCAATTGTGACACCATTTACTGAAGGGGCTTTCCTTTCTCCATCATATGCTTGGTTCCTTTATTGAATATTAACTGACTGTTTGGGAGTGGGTGAGTTTCTGGTAATTTAGTTCTATTTCACTGATCTGTGCCTCTGTTATTATTCCAGCATTATACCATTTTCGATCACTATCTCTATGTGATATCACTAGCTCAGTGTATAAGAGTGTAATCCCTCCATATTTATTCTATTTTTCTCATAATTTCTTTGGCTACTTGGGGTCTTTTGTTGTTACATACAAATTATAAATTTTTAAATTCTATTTCCTGGAAATAACCCCATGGAATTTTAATTGGGATTGCATTAAATATGTATATTGCTTTAGGTAAGATGACCGTCTTAACAATTTTGATTCTTTCCAGCCATGAGCAAGCAGGGAATGTCTTTCCGTCTCTTTGTATCCTCTTCTATTTCTTGTAAAAAGACATGTAGATTCCATTGTACAGGTTTTTCACCTCCTTTGTTAAGTGTATTCCAAGATGTTTGATTGTTCTGCTTTTATTTTAAATGGAGTGATTTTCTTGATTTCATTTTCTGCTGTCAGGTTGTCTGCATATAAGAATGTAACATTTTTTGTGCATGGATTTTGTAGCCTACCACTTTACTGGTTTGTTAATTTTTGACAGTTTTTAGTATTTATAATCATATCATCTGCAATTAATTTTGCATCTTCCATTCTAATTTGGATTCCATTTATTTTTTCTTCTTGCCTAATTGCTCTGGCTAAGACATCTAGTGCGATATTAAATTACAGTGTTGAGAGTGGACAGCCTTGCATTGTTCCTGACCTTAGAGGAAAAGCTTTCAATTTTTCGCCATTGACTATGATGTTGACTATAGGTTTATTGTCTATATCTTTTATTATATTGAGGCATATACCTTCTATCCCCATTTTATGCAGGATTTTTATCATAAATGGGCGTTGGATCTTGTCAAAAGCTTTCTGTGTGTCTGTTGATATAGTCAGGTGATTTTTCTTCTAGCTCTTGTTGATACTTGTATTGCATTAATAGATTTGCGTGTGTTGAACTACTCTTGCCATCCCTCTTGGTAAATCCCACTTGGTCATGAAGGATGATCCCTTCGATGCATTGTTGGATTTGGTTTGCTAATATTTTGTTGAGAATTTTTGCATCTATGTTCATTAGAGACATTGGTCTATAATTTTCTTTCTTGGTGACATCTCTGTCAGCTTTTGGTATCTGTAATTTTAGCCTCATAATATGTATTTGGAAGTGTTCACTGTTCTTCAGTATTTTGGAAGAGTTTGAGAAAAATGGTGTTATTCCTCTCTGAAAGTCTGGTAAAACTCATTAAAAAAACCATCTGGTACTGGGCTTTTATTTTTAGGAGACTTTTGATTACCTCTTCAATTTCTTTGCTTGTGATTGTTCTGTTCAGGTGTTCTAATTATTCCTGATTCAGTCTTGGTAGACTGTATTTTTCTAAATATGTCCATTTCATCAAGGTTGTGTACTTTGTTGGCATAGAGCTGCTCAGAGTAATCTCTTAGGATGTTTTATATTTCTGTTGTAACAGCTCTGCTTTTATTTCTGATTCTAGAAATGAGAGTTTTCTTCTCTATGAATCTAGCCAATGGTTTCCTAATTTTGTTTATTTTACAAATAACCAACTTTTGGTTTCATTCATCTTCTGGGTTGTCTTTCTTTTATATTTCGCTTATTTCTGCTCAAATCTTGGTTGTTTCCTTTCTTTTACTGATTTGTGGCTACAATTGTTCTTCTTTAAGTATTTTTTAAGTTTCTCTTTGGTTTCCTCTTTTACCCAAGAGTCATTCAGAGGCATGGGTCTTCCAGCTTTCTTTTTGTGTTTGATTTCTAGTTTTAAGCCATTTTGGTCAGAGAAGATGCTTGGTATGATTTCAATCTTTGTAAATTTGTTGAGACATGTTTTGTGTCCCAGCATATGATCTCTCCTTGAGAATGTTCATGCGCACTTGAGAAGAAAGTGAAATCTGTAGTTGTTGGACTAAGTGTTTGGTATATGTCTATTAGACTAATTGCTCCAGATGGTTATTTAAAACTTCTGGTTCCCTCATAATTTTCTTCACATATACCACCAAAGACCTAGTTACACCAATATTCAGTTGATCCCTCTGCCTGTTCTCCCACCCTTACCGTGATCTTCCCATGTCACCTCCATTGTCTTGTCAACATGTAAGGGCTATTTTTAAATTTGTTTTAGGTTTGCTTTATTTATTTATATTCCACGTAGAAGTGGAATTTATTTTTCTCTTGACTTATCTCACTAAACACAATCCACTCAGTGTCTATCCTTCTTGTGGTAAATGGCAAGATTTCATCGTATTTAATAGCTGAGTAGTATTTCATTGTGTGTACAGACCACAGCTTCTTTATGCACTCATTTTACGATGGGCACTTAGGTCGTTTCCATGTCTAGGCTGTTGTAAATGTTACAACAGACATGGGGGTACACATATCTCTGCAAATTATAGTGTTTTCATATTCTTGAAATAAATACCTAGAAGAGGAATTTCTGGATCATAAGGTGGTTCTATTACTGTTTTTCAGGAGCCTCTCTACTGCTTTCCATAGTGGCTGCACCAATTTACACTCCCACCAGCAGTGCACAAGAGTTTTCTCTTCCTTCCCATCCTCACCAGCACATGTTGTTCCTAGGCTTTTGGATAATAGTTATTCTCGCAGATGTAGGGGAAATATCATTGTGGATTTGATTTGATTTCTCTGATGATAAGCAATAAAGAACATGTGTTCACATGCAGTTGCCATCTGTGTGCCCTCGGCAGAAGGCCCTGGAGATGCTCTGCTGCCCTTCCATTTGAGATGCATGTGTTTGTCATCAGCTCTACAAGTCGTTTGCATGCTTTGGGTGTGAACCCCTGGTCTGCTGTGTGACTTGCAAACATCTTCTCCCATGGGTAGGATGCCTATTGTGTTAACAAAGGTTTTGTTGCTATTTAGAAGCCCTTTAGTTTGACGACTTCTGTTTGTATTTTCTGAGCATCTGCTGTTGTGCATCGTCAGCAGGAAGGTAGACGACTCACATCCGTTCTTTCAACAGTAACAACCAGCCTGCCTGGTCACATCTCCCAGCATGTCTCCTTTTCTTTCTGCCTTTTGTCTCCACGTTAATTGGAAGCTCCAGTGGAGATGCTGGCTTATATTAGTCAAATTATTTTTCATTCCTGAAAAAATACCAAACATCCCACTCTACTGGTAAATGCCACATTGTCCTAGATGTCTGCTTGGCCTTCATGTTCCATTGTCCATGGGAAGAGGCCCTGTTCCTGGACACAGAAGGAACTGCAGCCTTCATGCTGGATGTAGCTTTTGTGCAGCAGGGCCTTCCCTTCCTGCCCAGAGCAAGCCCATCCTGGGGTCATGGCAGTAGTCCTAAGTAGACCGTGTGCTGGTATCCTTGGCTTTGGCTTGTCCAGAGTAGTTCGTGCATGCATGTGTTTAGAGAACCTTGCTTTAACAAAACAGTTCACTTAATACTGAGTTCAACATTGTGTTAATTTTTAAAGTACCATGTCTAAGTGTCATCTTACATTTCTAATACTTTCTTATTTGCTCCTGTCTAAATTCCTTTCCACAGTAGCTTGAATGCAATAGGTTGTTTTTCCAATGATCAGTACACTGGAAACCTTGTGCTAATAGCATGAGTGGGAAAACATTAGGATGTTGGGTTAGGTTAATGCTACTGAGAACCTAAGTTTGTATTATGTGAAGTGTGGGGACATCATTTAACTGCCTTCTTGTCCAGGAGTAAGGACCACAGTGATTTCACCACAGAGCACGAGACTCCTGACCCCATAGGAATGTGCCTGACTCATCTTGCCACGCAGGTGCGGACAGTGCAGGATGTCTGAGTCTCATGGTAATTTGCGGTGTATAACGAAATGGCTTCATGCTTAGAAACTTGTGGTACATAGCATGGCAGGTATCTGCATTTACTTTAGTTTTTATCAGAAGACCTTGGGAGTGAAATAAGTCACCATTCTTGGGTATAGAAAAAAATGAGCTTTTTACCTATTACTGAAGATTGCTTTATATGTACATTTGGTATAAATTTTAAAAAATACTGGAATGTTATCCACCTGCACTGTGAACATTTGTTTCATCTTGGGTAAATAGTTCAAACTCTGCAACTAATGGGATTGATAATGTATCCACTTTTAGATTTATAATATTTAAGTCCTGTTGCTTAATTGCTTAATTATTTATGCATTATCTTAATTGCTTAATTATGTAGTATCTTGAAGAAACGTTGCATCATAACATACAGGCTTCAGGTGTGCATCATCATAAGTCAGCATCTGCATGTAACACATTAGTTGAACATCAACAGTCCAGTTCTATCCTTCACCAAATAATTGGCCGCTTTCACCAGATCTGTCCACCCCTCCCCCAGTGCCCTTCTTGCAACCACTAATTTGACTCTGTAAATTACAAGTCTATTTTTGTTTGATGTGGTTCATTTGTTTGGTTTCACTGTATACCACATGAGTGAGATCATGTTTTTCTCTGTCTGCCTCAGCTCACTATGCATGAGTCCCTGTAGGTCCATTGCAACAACTTGCTTAATTTAAAAATGAATCTCATATTCTTTTCTAAAAATGCAAAATTAGCACAATGTGGCACGAGTGCACATGGATGTGCCCATGTCCCTTAACTCCAGTGACAAAGCCCTGAATTGTTGCCTTCACTAGTCAATTCTGCCCAATATTCAAAGACTTAATACCCACCCTTCTTAAACTCTCCCAGAAAATTGAAGAGAACACTGTCAAATACAGTTTATGAGCCAATCTTACTCTGATTCTAAAAACAGACAAGCAGAGCCAAAGAAAGAAAATAATAGACTGATACCACTGATGAACACAGATGCAAAAAAAAGTCAAGAAAATCTTGGCAAAGCAAATTAAGCAACACAATAAAACAATTATACATCATGACCGAGGGTGATTTATCCCAGGGAAGTAAGGGTGGTTCATCATGCACAAACTAATCAATGGAATACACCCCATCAGCAAAGTGGGGGTGACCATAGGATCACAGCAGTGTACACAGAATAAACATTTGCCAAGAATCAAAACCTATTTATGATAAAAAAAAATTCTCACTGAATTGGGAATTGAAGACACACGCCTGAAAACATAATGAAAGTCATATATGACAAATCCATAGCTAACAAGATAATGGTGCAAAGTAAAGCTTCCCCTCTTAGATCTGGAACAAGACAAGGTTTTCCTCTCCCACCACTACTGTTCCACATTGTTCCAGAAGTCCTAACCAGAACAATTAGGCAAGAAAAGGATGCTAAAGAAATGCAAACTGGAAAAGAAAACTCACTACTTATGGATGGCATGCTATTATGCTTAGAAAACCCTAAAGACTCAATAAAAAAAAAAACTGTTAGAAATAATAATACAGCAAAATGGCAGAAAAAAATTAGTACAAAAAATCTGTGACACCTCTATATGCAGTGAGCTAGAGGAAAGGGAAATTAAGAATGCAATGCTATTTGTAATAGCATCAAAAACAGGATAAAATATCTGGAAATAAATTTGACAAAGGGAGTGAAGTACCTCTACAATGAAAACTATAGGACATTATTAAGAGAAGTCAATGAAGACACAAAGATCTTTGGTGACGAAGCGCCAACAGCAAAGGAATCAAAGGCAAAATTAAACAAATGTGACTACATCAAACCACAAAACTTCTGTGCAGCAGAACAGACCACCACAAAAACAAAAAGGTAACCTACTAAATGGGAGAAGATATTTGCATGTCATACATCAGCCAAAGGGTGAATTTTCAAAATATATGAACAGCTTATACACCTCAACAACGGCAAAAGACTCAAAATTGGGTAGGAGATCTTAACAGGAAAATTATTCCAAGAAGACATACACATGGCCTCTAGACCCAGGAAATGGCATATCAAAGCTACAGTGAGCCATCACCTCACTCCTGTGAGATGACCTAAAAGTCTTGAAACAACAAATATTGACAAAGGAGTGAGGAAAAGGAGCTCTGACACTAAATTAGTAACACTATGGAGATTCCTAAAAATAAAATGATTGAACTACTTTTTGACCCAGCAGTCCCACTTCTAGGTATGTATCTGAAGAAGACAAAAACACTAATAAGGAAAGATATGTGTACTCTTATGGTCATAGCAGCACAATTCACAATAGCAAAGACATGGAAACAACCCAAATGCTCTTTAGTGGATGATAAGTTGTCATATTTATGCTTAGTAGAATTCTACTCAACTCTTAAAGAGGATGATATCATGTCCTTTGCAACAATCTGAATGGCACTGGATTTTCACGTATACTAAGTGAAAACAATCAGAAACAAAAAAAGTACCAGATGGTTTCACTTACGTGGAGCGTAAAGCAAGAAAATGAAAAACTAACAAATAGAACAAAACTCATAGGAAGCAAGACTGAGGTTATCAGTGTGGAGAGATGGGGAGGGCACCTGGGGTTGAAAGAGTAAATTAACAGTGGTGATGAGAGGCCAAGGTGGGGGGCGTGTTGCGAATACACAGTGGCTGCCTGGGGTGTGAGTCTGTTCTCCTGAAAATCACATAGTGTTGTAAACAACAAAAGTAAAAAGAACTGTAGAAAATGCATGAATCAAGGTTAATTCTACTCATTTTTGAATGCCTGAATTTAAAAATATGAAACATGCTAATAGATTACTATTCAAATATTCATTATTCATATCAAAGTAAAATAGTCATGAATATAGTCTTGTTATCAGGCAATCAACTAGTGTTTAGAATTATTCGTCATATTTTTCACGGTGTTCTAGTCTGTAGAGACAGAGAGGGGCATAAGTGCCCAGGGCTGGGGATGAGGTGATTATCATTTCTCTCTATGGGTAGTTTTGCAGTATTTGTCCTTGAGTTTGATAGAACTGTCATCAATTATAGGTCTTACTGATATATCCTGGTAGTTAACTAGTAATCTGCATGGAAGTGCTCTGTTAATTATAGAGGACATTAGAATTGCAGTATAGGAGAATCCATTCTGTATGTTCATGAAGTTGAAATATTTTGCAGTTGTCTAAGTGAAGTTGGTTTATATAGGAGCAAAAGCCCATGAAGTTTATTGATGATTTTTAATTTAAAACTTTCCAACTGTACTCAGTATGGAGGCATTCTAGTGGAAGCTGGTGAGTGAAATCATGGCGCCATCATTGTGACTTGGCGGGAGGCATCTGCTTCACTGCTGACCACATGCAAGTCTGGGCTGCTCACAGGGCCTGGGCGCCTATCCAGGGCCACACAGCTGAGTCCTGAGCTGGATTCTAACCCAGTTTCCAAGAGACCCTACGTGCATGCTGTCACTGTGTCTGTACAGGCCGTTGGTGTAATGCAAGTCAGCCTGTCCTAGTGTGAAATAGGGTCAATCAGAGCCTTCATCTCCAAGAACGACACTGCGTTACGAGAAGACTACATAGATTTCTTCAGATTTGTTGTTACTCAGACTACGCATAAGTCATTGATTTTTTATATGCAGAAGATCAGCTTATTTTCATGCGCATAACTTTTCTTGTTACGGCATAAACAAGAAGCGCGAGGGAGTAATAACGCCACACACCTGGCAGTGTGGCTTGTTTAAGGTTCACTGGTGACCCTAGCCTGTGGAAGATACACCTCTAATCAGTGGTTATGTGCAATGCCCCAGGCCCACTATGACAGCAGGGACACGGGGCAGCAGTTGTGCTGGGCCCCTTCTCAGAGGGATGTCCAGGTGGACGCAGGTCAGACTCCAACTGAGGGCCTGTGTCAGTGACACTTTCCCAGGCTGATCTGGGACAGACAGAGGGGTCCACTCTGTTTAAAGCCTTTCACATCCTGAAGTGAACTCATCTAGAAACACCACATTATGCCGACATGGATTTAGTGTGGCCTTGTGATAACTTTCCATAGCAGACCGTGGAGCTTTGCCTAAGACTGCTCTCATCCTATGGGAATGCATTCTGCTACTTTAGTCAAATAAATGGCAGTGAATTCTGTTCCTTGTTTAATTGGTTTTAATGAGTACTGTTCTTTTGGGTAATTAGAGCAATTTTGCCAGTATTCCCACATTGAATAGATTCCAAATAAAAATTCATTGGGAGGTGATGGGCAGGGTGCTGACGTGGCTCCTTCCAATAGTGTGTGGATCTTACTAGCCAAGAACTGCCTTATCTGGAGCCCTCTCTGGTGGCTTAAATCATTACGTTTAAATGCAGATATTTTTGAAGTCTGTTTTAAAAAACTGCTCAAATTTCTGTGAAAATGTTTGCCCTGATTTAAAATGCCATGTCGATTTCATGGAGGTTGGGAGAAATCAATCTTACTGGGGATCACTGCTGTGAGAGCGACAAATAATAGTGTGTTGTTCTTTCTCTTGCAAGCGGGCCCCGTCCTCTGCAGGATGCTGCGCCACCCGCCGACCCGCCGGGCCCTGGCCGTGGGCTGCGGCCTGCAGATGTTCCAGCAGCTGTCCGGCATCAACACCGTCATGTACGTGTTCCCACAGCTCTTCTGGAAAGACTGGGAGGGACTGTGGATGGAAACAGTGAGACCCCGTGTAGGCTTCTCCTTTGGGAGATATTCGACGATTTTTTAAAATCTGACCAATTTTCACTAGAAGGAGGTGATGTATTTGGTCTCCATAATTATCACTTTATTTGATTTAATACCATGTTTCTTACTGCTATCAGCATGTCTTTATATTCCGAACTAAGGTGTCACTTCCATGACCCCTCAGCGCTGGTCAGACAGTAAAGCAGAGGTGATTGCTGATGTCAGAGGCCTTGATCCTGGGGACAGCAAGCCAAGGGCCTGGGACAAGGGTGTGCTGTCATCCACCAGGGCTCCGGGAGGGGACAGCACATTTCTCTTGTCAGAGCCCCAAGTGCACCTGCTGGAGGGGTTGTGTTTGCTCGCTTGGAGTCATAGCCTTTGATGCTTGCTGTCCGTGGAGCAGGGTCCAGTGCTGGGCATCAGAGGGCAGGCCAGTGGGGTTTCCTGAGTGTGGGCTGCCTGGCTGTCTCTCCCCGGAGCTGGGGAGGTCTTGTCATACGTGTGACTTGGAGAAAAGAGTCAGGGGTTTGGAGCAGAACTCGATCATTGGGTAAAAAGCTGCCAAGTCTTACAGCTTTCCTCCCTACCTGTTGGTGAAAATTATTCAAGAGAAAACTACAAATTATATATAATTTTATATATACAATTTTACCCTGTGTATTATTTGTATTTTTGTAGTCTGGATATTTTTCTTTAAAATTACTTGGGATGTGATGCATTATGTAGTGGTGATTTGAGAAGAATTAATTGATTAAAATATGTTTAAAAATCAAAATTCATTTTAAAAATCCTAGCTCACTAAAAGCACAGCCCTGTGAGTTGGACTCCCTCTCCTCCTTCGTGAGTGTGGCTCCCTGGGTCTGTCTGTACTGTGTTGGCCTCTCTTCCAGCACAGCACCCTGGACTTATGTCTCTGCCCTCTGTCAGTCCCACCTACCTGGCATTGGCGTGCATTCTGACGTGCTGTCACCCTCAGGACGAGGACATGGGGCGAGGCAGTGGCAGGGTTCAGATGGTGCCTCGCAGTGACTCTCCTGCTGTGGTGTCTACTAGCCTCATTGAGAACATTCCTGGTTTTGAAAATCTTTGGGTATTTTACCCTTTTCTAGACATTTATATTTGACAAAGAGCATTGGAAGTGAAAGTTTGGTGTCCTCTTCTGTGTCCTGTGAAGCATTTTTGATGGTGCATTTTTGATGGTGGGCTGTGGCTGAGATGTGCCCTGGTGACATGCCATCACACCACATGATGGGTGTGACAGGTACCTTTTGGGGTTTACTTGTGCTAAAGTGCTCATTCCTGTAGGCCCCATGCTGTCACTGTGGGTCCAGCACAGACTGCGGTGTCCTCTTGTCTCTGAAGGTTTGTGATTGTCGTCACTTTGCTTAGAGTCCCCACCTGAGGCAGTGTCAGTTTTTGCTTCCAGTGGAGTATTGATCTCAGAAAGGAGAAAGAATAAAATAAGGTTAATGATGATCACATTTGAATCTGTGTATGTGATGCAAAACAGTAGGTAACACACTGAAGAAATTGATGTGATTTTAATGTCTGGAGCTCTGAACTGATACCTGTTGGTATTCACAGTACATAATGTGAGGCATCTTTACCACAAATCTATATAGATGGAGTAAAAATCAGCTTCATTAAAATTAACTGTACCTCTGTCCTCACCTGGGTGGAAAAGGATCCCCAGACCCTTTAGTCTGTGCGCCCCTGTGCTCGTGTCTGGATCGTTCTATTATTCTCAAGATTCATAAATCTTGGTTCTTCTAATTTAAAATAATCTCTTAACTAGATGCTCAGAATTTGTTGTCTTAGTAGAAAATATTAATCACAGTTTTCATCCTGAAAAACATTACTCTTCCAGCTCAGACTTGGGTCGACGTTTATTTCCACTCGTATCTTATTAATAACTGTGCTTTCTTTCAGCGGCATCCCTTCAGCGGTGAATAAAGTGGGTGTTGTTCTTCCAGAGCACGGCCCGCACCTGCAGAGGGTGGAATGTTTTTGCAAATTCCACCTCGCACTCTTAAGTTTGTTTGAACTTGAAATAAGAGGTACTTGAATTCTGTTTCTCATCAATTGAAAGTCATAGAAAGATTATGTGGAAAAATACTGGAATATAAGTCAATTGCATTATATAGCTATTATATTTATATATAATTGTATATTATATAATTACATTATATAATCTTATCATCTTTAGTTTTCTTTTTCTTCTGATCCTTCCTTATATTTTTATATTGATATATCTAATATCCTATCTCAGTCAAGGAAATAGCATTTTCTTCTTGGAATATTTAATTTTATTTTTCTTTACCATGAAAAAAGTACTCTATTTTTATTTGTATAGTAATACATGTTTATATCCTGCCCTTATCATTCTCTCTCCTACTGAACAGAACACTTTTCTTAAGTCCTAAAAACATGATGTACTTCAGATGCTGTATTTAACTTTTAGAAGAGGCAATTTTCTAATATTATAATAGCTTAATTTCAGACATGCAACTGAATCAGTTATTCTCTACTGACAGGAGAGAGAGAAAAAAACGAGTAGCGTACTAGCTTTCCTCCTCAGTGTTGATAGCATTGGTTGATAGCACTGCTAGGCCTCTAGACCCATAAATATCCCACACATGTCAATGAGGGGAGAGAGAGAACAAATAAAGATGACGATCATGTTAAAAAAAACCCTCTTAAGATATACTCATTGTGGTCTGTCCTAAACTGAAGTAATTTTCCATTTTTCACAAAAAAATTTTTATCTCCTAACTCAGTTAAGTGGACCCTTCCCACATTTTTCACACAAGAATCAAAATGTGTGTATGTGTGAAAATCAGGGAGGAGGGAGGCTAGGAACACCAGTTTTATCTCTGGGTGAATAGGTACTGTTTTTTGGTTTTTGTTTTTTGTTTTTTGTTTTTGAGGACATTCCAGTAGGATGTGTTTTAAAATATTCTGATAAACTTTGAACCAGTCCACCTTGGACAGGTGGGAGGCTTTGGATTTTTATGTGGGAAGACCAGGGTGCATCACTCACCTGTGATCACACAGAAAATAATAAAGTGAAGGAAAAGGAGAGCTTTTAGCTTTGGGGCAGAAAACCTCAGGAAATGGTGGTGGGGAATAAGCTTCTGCTGGGCTCTCCCTCTCAGCTAGAGACTCAGACCCCAGCACATCTGCTTCCCCCAGCCCCCTTCTCCACCCTCACAGAGTTGGGGGAGAGAGGCAGTCAGTGGGACAGCTGGATCTCTGTTCCAAGGAGATTGTGTTTTCCGTGTGTTTATTAGGGGTAGCGAAGGCCTTTGGAACACATGTCAATATCTGTTGAGCATTAATTACCAGGTACTACTTTAATGTACTAATTCACTTAATAAATAGTAACCAAAAAAAGAACAAAACTGTTAGTTCCTCTAATGTGGAAACTGCTCGTTCTCATCATGATACACTTTTTTTTTCACGCACACATAGTATAGTATCATGTGTTTCCATACACATGACCTCCTGATGGTCATAAAAACCTATCAGTTAGACTGGACTTCCTCCTGTGTACTTGCTAGCTAAGGAACCGAAGGCTCGATGATCTGGGGGACATGTCCGCTGCCATAGTTGAAGTTGCCTGGTGTCTGACCACAGGCCACTTGGACCAGGATGCATGAGATCTCACGGGCTGCCTGAGCTGATGATGTGGAGCCTGTCAGGCAGGTAGAATTCAGTACCATCTGGAGGGGAATCTACGACAATGGTCTGTGTGCTTAAAGTAGTGATACTCTCAAGAATCATAACGATCTAGTTCTTAAACCTGCTGCCGACTGGCTACACTTCCCTCTCTGTATACCCTGACGAGTGTCCTAGAGAAGCTGGCCCATGGCTGATGAGCCCTTCATATTTATTAATCATATCTAATTGATTATATAAGTGTAGCATTTATAAAGCTGGTTCATTCTCATTTTATCTTCAACAAGCTCTTCTGGTATTAAAAAAAAATACTTGTAGCTGGAAACAAGGCTCGGCAAGCAGGGGCACATAGGGGAGGTGCAGACATATTGACGAGGGTCTGTGAAGGTGCCGCTGTGCCCTCTGTAGTCACTGTGCTCACTGTTGACGGTCCCTGAATAGACAGGAAGTGTTGAGATTCACAGCTCAAGAACCAACACTGTCCTGTTGGACAGGGCTCTGTGGAGACGCTGGACACTGTGGCCTGGTGGATGGACACAGCAGGAAGCCAACCAACCTCAACGAGGGAGAGGAAGCATAGAAAGGAGAGGCATAGACTGGGCTCAGGTGAAGCTCCAAGAGAGGGTCTGAGGACGGGCCCTCACTTTTCACACCAGTTGGGACCCCGACATGGATGACAGTGCTCTGGGTGCACATCCTGTGGAGTCAGGACTCACACCGGTGAAGTGCAGCAGGCAAAGCAAAACCTTGAATTCTAGAGAGGAGGGTGACTGATGCTGCCACATGAACCCCACACCACCAGCCACACTCCCTCCACCTGCGGTCACAGCATGCAGTCCATCTTACCTCCTGCTTCTATAGCAGGAGAAGAACATTTCAGTTCTGAGTAGACACTGGTTAGAAAGAGGATGATGCAGGGTCATCTGAGACCTCATAGGAAGACAGACACACCTGTATAGAAACCAAACTCAAAGACATGCACAATTACCTTTTTATCTGATAAAGAACTCAAAGTGGCCTTTGTAAAGAAATTCAGAGAGATAAAAGGTATCTTAGAAAACAGTTCAAAGAAGTACAAGAGAACTCAGTAAAGCGAGTCAGAGAAGAGATATAAGAAAACTCAGAAAAAAGTCAGTGACCTAAAAAATAAAATTTATGCACAGAAACCAAAAACTGAAGCTTTACATGAGTAACAGATTCCAGGTGCGAAGGACATTGATAACTGAGGTCAAGAGCACTACAGAAGGTGGAGAATGGCCCAGGGACACAGAATAGACTAGAGGTGGGAGCAGATTGGTGATCTGAAGGACACCAGAAACAGAAATGACCAGTGGAAGAAGGAGAAACTGTTTGAAAAACAGAAACATAAAGCTAAGGCTAAATTAGAAAGAAATTGAAAATCTGATTTGACTGATTATGGAAACTGAAACCACAATCAAAAATTTCCCAAAAAACAAAGGTCTGGAACCAGATGGTTAAATGAATATAGTGAAGTGGCAGCCTTCAAAATTGATATTCAAAAATCTGTTGCATTTCTATACTAAAATAATGAACTAGCAGACAGAAAAATCAGAAAAACAATCCCATTTATAGTCACATCAAAAAGAATGATTACCTTAAAATAAATTTGACCAAAGAAAAAGCTTTGTACAATAAAAACTGTAAGACTCTAACACCATACCCAAAAAATTAATTCAAATTGGCTAAAGAATTGGGCGTGATACCTGAACTCAGAGAACATGAGGGAAACAGAGAAACACTTTCTTCCACATTGGCCTGAGACATGTCCTTGGGGATTCAATTCCAACAGCAAGGGACACAAAAGCCAAAATAAACAAATGGGACTACATCAGACTAAAAAGCTTCTGCACAGCAAAATAAGCCATCACCAAAACAAAGCAACACCCTACTGACTGGGAGAAGATAGCTACACATCTTACATCAGACGAGAGCTTAATATCCAAGCTATATAAAGAATTCAAAGCTCAACAATAGAAATCAACCCAGTTAAAAGTGGGCAAAAGGTCTGAAGAGACATGTCTCCAAGAAGACACACAGATGTCAACAGGCATGTGAAGATATGTCCCACCTCTTTTTTAAAGGAAATGCATATCAAGACATTGAGGAGACGAGTGTGGAGGGTGTGGGAGAAGGTTTTACGCACTGTGTGGCGTGAGTGGGAACATCGGGAGAGCCCTATGCCACCTGCCCCACTCCAGGTCAGGCCCCCCGCCATCCCCTGCCACCCAGAGGTCCAGGTCTGGCTCCAGTGAGTCTTCAAGTAGATATGCCATAACAGTGATTATGCTTTCTTATTTGTTGTAACTGCCTGTTTTCTCATGTCTTCCCAAAAGGCCTGCACAACCCTAAGATTGCCCCAGAGGATAGCCAGCAGAACGCAGCAGATTTGAGTTGCTTCTGGCTGTGTTGTTTTCCTTCTTAGCTGTCAGGGTCATAACTGTTGTGACTTTGGATTTTAGTTTTTCTGAACTGGTTTGCTAATGTGAACTTAGGAAAGCAGAAGTCACAGAATTTGAGATTTAACAGGACCTTTCAAGATCACTGTCAAATTGGTCCTGATGGCTAGAATGAGTGACAGGGTGATGATGCCCCTAACAGTTGTCTAGATTCTGTGCTTGGATCTCATCGCTAAGTACACCCTGGCCACTTTGTGGAGTCAGGTTTTCTGCTCCTCCCCCACTGGCAGGTGACTGCAGGCTGAATCCAACTCTCCGCCAAACCCACCCCCCTTGGGATGGGCCTTCTGGGGCTTCAGACCCATGGAAGGAGGACATAAGTGTGTCTGTTATGGGACTATCTCCATTTATTTTGACAGGGTTATTTTTCCTGGGTGGATTAAAATACACGGAACTAAATACCACATGTTCCTATTCCACTATAAAGCACCAGAAAATAGGAAATGGATGATGCAAAAGGAATTGTATATTAACTGGTTTCCTGCCACCTTCAGTGCCTTCCATGCCTGTGTTCCCTGCAGGCTTGTCGGAGAGGTCACTCATGTCAGTCCTGCCTCTGACCTGTGTGCAAGGCCACATCAAGCTCCAGAGCCAGGATTTCTGCTCTGCTCATATCTCAGAGTCCAGTCCTCCAGGGACAGAGTGTCCCCAGCAGCCCCCATCCCTGGAGTCTCAGAATAAGGATGATTCATCTTGTTCTCCTATTCTAGCCTGAATGTAATCTGGACCACTCAGCTTTCTGGAACTTTCTGAGCAATCTTGATTTCTACCTCCCTGCTGAGAGGCTGACACTCCCAATGCAAAGTTACTAAAGGAATGTGGTTTTCTGTGTTTTCATGACTCATATTTATAGGTAACCCTGCAAAGAACCAGAGGTTGGAGTCAACAAACACTACTTTCCTAATACCTGTGTGTGTACAGATAGCAGATGATCTGCTTGTAATGAACGAAAGGATAGAGAATTGTGAAAAAGAAATAAAAATTCTGAAGAAGATTCAAATATGCGTTTTACAGTCGAAAAATACAATGCTGGGCATAGACACTTACTGATGGACTAAATAGTGGCCTGAAGACAATGAAAATCATTCAGCGTGAGAGAGAGAAAAAAGAGAGCATAGCTCCTGTGAGACAGTTTCAAGTGCCCAACAAAAGAGTGAATGCGCTGGACAGAGGAGTAAGGGAGCAGGATGGAGCAGTACCGTGTACCTGCTGGCAGAAAACCTCTGAAATGTGGTAGAAGATGCAAAGTCACACATTTATACAATCACCGACTTCCACACGTTTTACTTCTGCAAAATCACCAAAACCAGTAGGAATCACACTGATGGCTATTTGGTCCT
This sequence comes from Solenodon paradoxus, assembly GCA_004363575.1. Classification (NCBI taxonomy): domain Eukaryota; kingdom Metazoa; phylum Chordata; class Mammalia; order Eulipotyphla; family Solenodontidae; genus Solenodon; species Solenodon paradoxus. Next base: position 73,804 of record RJWH01004712.1, read on the forward strand.
TTCACCTACAAACAGATCCTTCTACTCCCTCGTTCCCTGTTGGATCACTTCCAATTCTTTTCCACCTCATTCTCCCCTCAAAATTCTACCATGCGCAAGAGAAGCAGAAACCCATGACTGTGCCCTTGCTGACCCTACAGGAGTGTTTTCCATCATCATGGCTGAGTGTAAGCTCACTTTTTTTAGTAAGACTTTCGCGATGTTGACATAGTTCCTGCTAGTCCTTAATAGCTGCGTGTTCCTCACAGTCATTATGCATTGAGATGACCCTGTGAGCCTTCCCTTTATCTTCTTGACACTGTTCATACTGACTGCTTTTCACGCATTAGACCATTCTTATGTTCCACCTCTCACGTGCCTGTGGTGTTTGCTTCCATGTTCATGAAGATTATTGGTATGTGGTTTTCTTGTAGCATCTTTTTTGGCTTTGATTCCAAAGTTGACCTCACAGGATAAGTTAGGAATGTTTGGGAAAACTTTGAAGAGGATGGATGTTCTACTGTTTGGTACAATTCTCCTGTGGACCTTAGGCCCAGGACTTTTCATTACAGGAGAGTTTTGATTACAGATTTACATGCCTTATGAGCTATGTCATTTTGATGTTTGGTTTCTTCCCGTTAGTCTTTTGTGAGTTTGGGGTTTCCCATTTTGCTAGATTTTCCGTTTTGTTGCCATAGAATTGCTCCCAGTGCTTCCATAATCCTTTCATTTTCATGGCATTGGTAGAAATGCCATTCAGATCTAGTTTTAAGTATCCATTAATTGTGGAATTGTTTTATCACAAGGATGTGTTTCAGTACTTTTTTATTGAAACATTACTGATTATTCATTTCTGGTTTTAGTAATGAGTTCTTTTCTTTCTTAGTCTGTATAGCTAAAGGTATGTCAATTTTTTTAATCTTTCAAAGACCCAAGTTTTGATTCCATTGACTTTCTTTGTTTTTCTGTTCTCTATTGTGTTTATCTCTGCTCTAATCTTTCTATTCCTCTCCTGCTAGTTTTGTGTTTAGCTTATTCCCCTTTTTTTTCCACTTCCCTAAGTTGTAAGCTTAGGTGGCTGATTTGAGCTCTTTCTTGGTTTTTAATGTGTTTGTAGCCATAAATTTCCCCCTTAACACTGCTTTCACTGATCCTGTTTTAGTGTGTTGTTTTTTTCTTATTATTAGTCTTTAAGCATATTCTAATTGTGCTTGTGATTTATTTTTTGATCTGTTTTTTTGAAAGGAAAGAGGAAGACAGGAAGAGAGAAGAGGAAGAAGCATTTATATGTTTTATTTTATTTAATTGTTCATCTTGATTGTTCCCCCCACCCCTAATGTGAACCCTGGTCCTTGGGATGTACATGGACTGTGTCCAACTGCTCCTCCATCAGAACATGTCAATTTACTGGTTTTTAAAAAGTGTTGTTTAATTTCCACACATTTTTTATTTTTCCAGTTTTACTTTATTATTCATTTTTAATTTTATCCTGTATTCAGAAGGTACTTTATATGATACTCATTTTTAAATCTACTGAGATTTAACTTGACATAGCATATATTCTTTCCTGGGAAGTTTTCTGTGCATTGAGAGCATATGTGTCCTGTCACTGGAGGATTCTTCTGTATGTCTCTCAGGGCCAATTAGCTTATTATTTAAGTTCTTGGTTTCTTTATCTTCTTTCATGTTATTCTTTATTAAGGGAAGGTTTGGAAGTCTCCAGGTTGTAGTTTAAGAAGGTTTCTGAAGATTCTTCCTTTTTTTTTTTTTAAAAGGAAAAGTGCAGGCAGGAAGGCAGGAATGAAGGCGAGTAGGCAGACAGGCAGGAAGAAAGAGAAGGAAGAAATATTTTATTTTATGTGTATTCAGTTGTTCACATGGGTTGTTTCCTTCTGGACTGGAGACTTGAGCCCAGGAGTATGTGATTCAGCTCCTTCGGAGTCGATTAACCTAACGGCTCTTCTACCAGGGCACGCCTGAAGATTCTCTTGAGGTAGATGAAAATAATACAGTGCTTAATGAGTGAAGCTTATGGTTTTAGGTGATCGACAAGAATTTGAGGCTGAATCAGTAATGAGTACAGAGAAAATAAGCAAATAAAATAAAAACAACAAACAGCAGTGGTCTGAATGGCTGGGGTGATTATGTCAGGAAGGACAGAAGTAAAACCACAACACAAGACTTGGCAACCCAGAGCTTTGACCTGTTTAAAGCCCTGGAAACACTGAATAGTGACAGAAGTGAAATTAGAGTACGACAGTATTGGGGTGAGGGGTGCTATGGGTAAGGAACAGTAATAGGAGACAAATCCTTGTCTCCGAAGGGAAGTAATGAGTGGAAATTGCTGGAAATCTCTTATCAGAAATCATAAACATACAGATAGGAAGTCAGTCCCAAATGAAAGTAGCAAGTCAGTGATCTCAAAGAGAAGTGATACAGGCACTTCTGTTAGATGCTTGCATTGTTTTTGATATTATTTAAATAAACTATTTAAAATTATTTAAATAAAAGTGATTAAATCATGAAAAATTATAAAATTTGTAAACTATAACTTGTAGGCTTTGGATTTTTTTTACTTCATCTTAAAAAGATAACTTTTTTTTAATATTTTTTTAAAGAAAAGTACAGGCAGGAATGAAGGCAAGTAGGAAGGCAGGCAGGAAGAGAGTGGAGGAAGAAACACTTTTTATTTAGTTGTTCATCTTAGTTATTTCCCCAGTCCGGGACGAGAACTTGGGTCCTCGAGATGTATGTGGACTGCACTTCTTCAGAGGTATATGATCTAACTGCTGCTCCTCTAGGGCATGCCTTATTTGATTTTTTTTAAGACATGCAGATAGTTCCAGTGTGCTGTCAGTACCTGCAATCATGAGCTGTGTGAGCATGGCTACGTTTTTCTTTAAAGACTGACGTTCTTTGGTGAAAGGTCATGACAGAAGTTGAAAGATTTAATTAAAATACATTCACCTCATATTACTGCTTTCTGACATATTTTAAGTGACATTATAAATGCAGATAATGTCTCTGCATTGAGGACTGTCCTGTGATGTGTCACACCCCACTGTGTGTGCTGAGTACCAAAGTGAAGAGCATTTAGAGGAGCAGCCGGCAGACTCCCCCTGCAGTAACTTAGATGAGCACAGATATGCCATCCTCTTAGCTACTTTCTGTAGCATCAGAAAAAGGCAGAGACCTTTTAACTTGCTAAGTGACAGATTCAGCTTTACACATCTCTTCCTGACACTAAAACAAAACTGGAGATGCTGTGTGCTTGAATTTGGGAAAGTTACTCATTTTAGCAAGTTTAATACTTTTGTTTTCAAAACTGTGTTCTGTTTTCTGACAACTGTAGGATATTTTGTGTGAATGTCATTTGTATTTGATTGTGTACACTGACACTGCTTTCAGAAGGGAGATGAAAGACATTTTAACTTACTTCTTTTCCCACTGTTTGTTTTTCTCTTTACCTTGATGAACACTACTCAATACAATGATTTTGGATCTTTAATGAAAAATTTTCCAGAAAAATACTATTATAACTTTAGCAGAGAGGTGAAAATCAATAGTGTGTTTTTGTTTTAATGCCTTTCCCACATTTGTGCAATATTTATAAAAAGGCAGCTGGCTCTGCTGATTCTGCCTCCTCTCAGTGCTGTGAGAGACAGAACAGATGTCGAGGTGCCATGAGATTTGGAGTTTTTTATTTGACATTTGCTTTTATTTAATTTTTTTTTTACATTTTTTATTGTGGTTAAATATATGTAACCAAATTTCATGTTTTCAAGTGTCATTCATTATAGTCGCAGTGCTATACATCCATCACCACTATCTACCTATAGAACATTTCATCACCCAGACAGAAAATCTGTCTTACCCAGTAATTCTACATCCCCTTCCCCTCAGTGCCTGGTGCTACGAATTGACTTATTCTTGGTATCACATGCAAGTGCAGTGATAGACTATTCTTTGGTCTCTGGCTTACCTTTTGAGCTTAGCATTTTTCAGGCCCATTCTTACTGTGGCTGGTATCAGCTGTGCTCTCCTGATGACTGTGGTGTCCACTGGGGAGGTGGTAATGTGTGTATCCATCGTGTTGGACATGGTTCTGGCCACCATCTGACTGTTGTGAGTGCTACTCTAGGAACACCTGCATACAGGTGTCTTTCAGCCTGTTTTCCCCTCTGCTTCTCTTCCTTCTTCCGTCTTTGTTCTTTTTCTGTTGAGGCCAGGGACAAGACTAATGTATGTAGCAGAGATGCGTTCTTTGGGGAACTTTAGGTACCTAAGATTAGCAGTTAAAAGTGCCAGAGACTTGGCTCTTTCTGTTTGGCAGGACAGAGACTGATGCAGGAAAGTTCTAAAGAAACACAATTTCCTGTGCAAGGAGGAAGTCAAGGTCTCAGATGGTCAGGGCTCTGGGGCGTTGTCATAGCTCTGAGCCCCCTTTCTCAGCTGTACATGTTCACATGATCTCTGAAAGCACACCTGAGGGGAGAGTTAGAATAAACACTCCTGGTCTGAAAATTGGCGACGGATCCAATGGGAAAAATGCTGATATGCAGAACAGTCTTTGGGGAGCTGGGAGGCAGAAAAAGGCCTGACCGTAGGTGAGGTGGTATCAACCTAATGGACCCCAGGTGGGAGTGGGAGGTAGCAGAAAAGACTGCCAGTGAAAAACCCCAACCAGAGTCAGTGCATGCAGACTTTCACCGCGGTTCCCGTGACCAAATCTTAGCAGGAATGAAGGTGTAGGGCCTCTGCGACCAGGCAGGGCTTACCCATGCTGGACTAACAGCCAGTAGTTTTGCTGACTGACTTGGAGCTTTTGGGCTGACCTCTGACTTGCCATCTTTATTTTTGTGTACTTGACTGGGTTTACTTATATGCAGTGTGTATTCCATTTTTCAGCAAGCTGACTTTACGCTGTGACAGCGGAGTCAGTGTTCCTTTACTGTCTCCTGGGCCAACCTGTGCATGGCCATCAACGTTGGATTCTGACGTGGGATGCAGGAGTTTCACTCTAATTGAACTTTCCTTTTCCCTTACTCTGGTGGTAAAACCCACATAAATATTCAGTAGACTGTCAGGGTATCTGCAGTATGGGAATTTGACTCTTAATTCACTCATGCCAAATTAAAATGGAGATAAAATGACACCCAGGATAAGCTTTGTAGCCTACACTCTGGACATGGCATGTCTGTCACTTGTGTAAAGATGGTGCTGAATGTCACTGTGACTGTGCAGACCTCCCTGCATGCCTCGAGGTGCCGGCCTGGGGCGCACAGCTGTGTGGGAGCCTGACCTGTTAGCCCCTGGTATCTCAAGGGAACCGCCTGCTTCAGAAAGACTCCTCACAGTGACTGGTGCCTGAAGATTTTCTAGGCACAGAACAAGGGGAAGTCATGAACCTGGAACAGATTCTTCAAGGCACACACCAACCATACCAACAGCTCACCCTCACCTCAGCAGCACCCTGCAGCCAGCCTTGCAGAGACATGTGGGCTGGACTTGACATGAAGACTCACCGCAGGTCTCTTAGACCTGTGGTTATTTATGTTTGAACAAATCTCTGTTTACAAAACACTTTATACAAAGCACATACAGGTGTATCCTGACCTGTGTAGGCCTGTCATTGGCAACACCAGGTAGAGAGACTGCACTGACTTCCTTCATTACCTAACCTGGTGAGGCATTCAGGAGGCTTTCTTAGGAGGGTAAGGTCTGCTTGACTGACACCGGGTGACTCAGGTCATCATAGCACCTGTGTGAGCAGTTTGATTACTGAGCTGAATTTCTAGATGGGGAAGTGCAGGTTGGGCAAGTGTTGACAAAGGTCTTAGAGCAGGATCAATATATTGGCAATCCAGACAGGTCTTTCCCCAGCGCTCACAAGTGCTGCACTGAGTACGGATAGTCACTGGTGAGGTGCTGAGTAAATCAGGAGCCAGGGCACGTGGTGAGTACCCCACCACACTGTGTGTAGGTGTCACTACAGATTCCGTTCATCAGAGGAAATAGGCTGTGGTAACTAATGCACCACGCTGTGTTACGGCTGGTCACTGAGCAGGTGATTAGAAAACCAGTAGGAGTCTGTTTTAACTACCCCCCTCTACTGTGATTAGAGGTGTTTTCTGAGACGTGATGCTGGTTAATTAGAGGAGTAGGCTGTGTTCATTTCACTGATGTGGCTTGGATGGTCACTGTGCAATTCTTGTTATATTTGGAGGAAGAGCAGGCATGAGTTACTCCACTATTTTGAGAGCAGATTTTTAGTTAAATGTCGGGGTGTCAGGATTCATTTAACAGCACTATACTGAGTATGGGTGGTCACTGAGCAGATGCTGGGTGATGTCACAGAAGTGGGATGTGCTAACTAGCGCAGTGTGCTGCATTCCAGCTGGCCACGAGCAGACGCTCGGTTAAATCAGGAGCAGGACGTGTCATCTAGACCATTCTGCTTGTCTGAAGATTGTTGGTGAGATGTTTGTGAAACAGGAGGAACAGGATGTATTAACTACTTGTTTTTACTGTCTTTATACATGATCACTGAGCAAATGCTCGCTTAAATCAGTAGAATGTCTGTAGCACTTTACTATATTGCGTTTATACATGGTTACAGAGCAGATATTTGATTAAACCAGACAGAGCCAGGGTGTTAAAACCACTCTCTACTGTGAAGCCTGATCACTGAGCAGATGCCTGAGTGTGGAGGAATGGGACATCTCTCCACCTCTGTACTGAGTTTATGGTGGTCACTGAGGGATGCTGTTAGATCAGGAGCAATCAGTATGTTAACAAATCCAATATACTGTGTTTACGGATCACCACTGAGCCAAGTCATGGTTAAAAGGAGGAGCGGCGTTATCAGTGACTCACATACTGTTCAGAGAGGGTCACTGAGCAGATGCTTGGTGATGTCAGGAGGAGCAGGCTATGCTGACTGCTGCTGTAGTGTGTTCGTGCTCAGGGCGGATTCTGGTTGGTCAGGTCTGTCAGTGGTCACCACTCCACCGTGGTGCTTACAGGTGGGCACTAAACAGAGGCCTGGTGCCTCAGTGCAGGATTTATTAACTCTTCTTCCTGCTGTGTTGTGGCTGGTCATCAGGCGGAGGCTGATCTAAATCAGGATGAGCCAGTTCGTGCTAAGTACTCCTCTGATTTTAGATAGTCACTGAGAGATGCTTAGTTAAATGAATGGAGCAGGAATCTCAGTGTCTGCTATGAAAACAGATGCGCACAGACAGACACGGTGTTAGATCTGGTGGATTGGGATGTATAAACACTCCAGCATCCTGCATCTGCACATGCTCATTGAGTTGTTGGGCTGTTCTGGGAGGAGCGGGTCTAACTCTCAATTCTGCTGGTTCACAGATGGACACTGAGCAGGTCTAGAGAAGGGCCAGCAGGCCATTCCCTGGGGTCTCCTCAGAAGAGGACTGGCATGCGGCTGCTGTGGGTCCCGGGGCAGAGGGCAGGCCCATCACGTGGCGCTGATGTTCCTGACCCCAGGGAGCCTCCCTCGCAGCGCTGCTCTTTACTTTCAGCACACAGTACGTCTTTTGTCGTGTTAGCGGGTCTGGAGATAGTATCAGTGAAGAGTCGAGAATCCCCCTTCCCCCTGGAATCTGTCCTATCACTGTTCGTGCCTGTACCTGAATTAGTAGCCAGTCTGACACCCCAGCCCGTGCTCTGGATGGGGACACTGGTAACGCAGGTCACCATATGGACACACAGGGATAATGACCGTGCTTCTCTGCCCATGAATCCCTGTCTATGCCCTTCTCCCCTTGACGCAGCATCTGCCTTTCATTCTCAGGCTGTTTTCAATCTCAAGGAACGAAAACAGGTCCGGGGACAAGGGGAGTGCACCACCTCTCTCAGCACCACCCTGCACTGTCTGGGCCCAACACCTGGCCCTGGGCACATCCTGCCTTCAAGCTGGGACCAACCTCTTGTCTTCTGAGCTGCTTCTTAACCACACTTGTCTCCTCCATTGGGGGAGGTGCACTTGACCTTCTGATTGGCTCACACATCTAGTGTCTCTGTTAAGTTTGAAGTGCAGATTCATCATATATATTTAGTTGATGACTGTCCAGCTCAAGGTCAGGGCCTCCGGAAGGAGGGCCTGAGGTTGGTTTTGCTCCCATCACGGTGGGGGACACTCCAGTGCTTGTAGCTATTTGTGCAGTGAGTGTGAGCATGTAGTTGAGACTGTACCTAGTCTCCCGAGGCCGTCCAGGGTGGAGAAGGTACAGCAGCGCATCCCTTTTGCACACACCCCTTTCCCACACACAGGAGGACAGGAAAGTGCTGGTGTCTGTCTGCCTGCCCAGTGAGGGAACGAACCATAGTCCTCAAGCTGTCATGGCTGCACCACAGCTGTCTGTTGTCATGGAGCCTGGGGACTATGTTCACGACAAATGTTTTCACTACACAAGGACGGTTTGAGCAGAACCGACCAGTGGCCAGGGAGGTGTGGGATCTGTGCTCCAAGGGAACAAGTCTGGAACACAGAGGTCATTTGGAAAGTGCTTTTCTGCTAACAAAGAAAGAAAATAATTAACCTTTACTGGTAATTCCATTTAACTTGGAATACAGTGCGCATGATCTGGAATATGTGTAATTCCTAGAATTAAATCAGGGCTGAGGACTCTTGCTTGAGAATTAGGCCTTCAGCAGTCCTGGAAATAATGTTTTGATTCACTGTAGTGGTGAACAGGGAGACAGACCTACACGTGTGTTTTTACTTTGTGATATGTGTATGTGGCTCTGATTGTGTGGACCTGCATCCGTGATTATTTGTGTGATTACATGTGTGGTTATATGTGAGAGTAAATCTGTGGTCACTTGTGGTTTTGTGTTATTTTTGTATGTGATTACATGCTGATCACGTGTGTGATTACATGTGTGGTTACTTGCTGTGGCCCTTCAGAGTCACACCGCAGGTCTCCCCCCTCGTAACTGTGCCTCCATAGGTCGTCTTAGGGTCAAGGAGCATGTAGAAGATGCTGGTTCATACAATTCACCGTTTTGTTTTCCTGTTCCTAAGTGATATCTTTTGAATATTCTCAGTGGGAGATTAGATTCCTGTAAATAAGCAAGAATGGGCTGAAAGGCATATTTAGAAGGCATTCTGTGTGTCATGGATTAAGGATGCGTCACATCTTCCCAGTGATGTTTTTGTTGACGTTCTTGTAGAAGGAATGTGACTCAGAGGCCACACCTAAGCGCCTTGTTCCTTTAAATGCCACATTTCTCCATGACGGTGGTCAGCAGGGCCTCACAAAGTGACTATTAGGTCTGCAGTGTTCCTGCGTCACTGTGATGAAGCAGCTTGTTCTTGACATTGTTAACCTAGATTCTGTGTTGGCTTTTTGTGCAGTACTCAAATTCTTGTTTCATCACTGATTTTTTCAAAGTTCACTGGGAAAGATACAAGTATATGTCATGTCTTACACACACTGAAAAGTTTTCTTTTTTATGATTTGATGCTTAATGCTTTAAAATTTTATTTTGGAAAACACACCTATTAGTGAGACCATGTCTCTTTATTGTCTCTTGAGGCATTCGTTTTTGTTTAGTGAGGCATACACACATCTACATACATGTACACATACACATGCACAATTGCACATGAATTCATCTGTGCATTTATAGATATGTGCTCATAGTATAGTTAAAAGTGGGCTGAAGAAAAATGACATGTGTGCCTCCAGTATATAAGTCAATAATAGAGTATCTACTATATAATAATATATCAAGAAAAAATACCTGATTAAGGATAGAAAATATAAAGAGGATGAATAATGAAATTTATATAAAAACATAATTGAGAGCTAATGTTGGATGTAGCTAAATTTTGCATCTGAGTGCTTTATAAGCAGGAAAATTAGTATTTTGTCTGCTAAATCTGTTCTTTTAATGCTAGTATAAAGTAGATAATTAAAAAGCTTAGTAAATCTATAAACTCATTGTTATTATTTTTAATTTTATTTATTTATACTTATTTTTTTTTTAATTTCACATTTCTATATGCTTTTGAGGATACTGAAATTGTACTTCAGTCTCTACATTTCAAACCACAATCACTACCAGCATCCAGTGTCATTCACCACCACCTCGTTCCTCATTGCTTCCCTGCTCCCTATTTCCCAACCTCACCACAGAGGCACAGTTCTGCTTTGTGTGAATTTTGTTGGGATTTATCTGTTAATTTTGCTTCTTTAATATTCTGCATATGAGTGAAACCATCCTGTACTTTTTCTTTCTGGCTTATCTCACTTGACATGTTCCATTCAGGTTGCTGCAAAGGACACAATTTCATATTTTTTTAACAACTGCATAGAATTCCACTGAGTATATATACCACAGCTTCTTTATCCTATCATCTGTGGACTGGCACTTAGGTGATTTCTATGTCCTGGTTATTGTGAATTGTGCTACTGGGAACACAGAGGTGCAGATAACTTTTCCTGATTAGAGATTTCATGTTCTCTGGGTACATGCCGAGGAGTGCGATTGCTTGATCAAATGGTAGATCCATCTTTTTTTTTTTTTTTTTTGAAGACTCTCTATACTGTTTTTTCAGAGGTTGCACTAATGTACATTACCACTAACAGTACAGGAGGCTTCCTTTTTCTCCACACCTCCCCCAGCACTTGTTGTTCCCAGTCTTTTGGATGATATCTTATTGTCATTTTGTTTACATTTCTCTGATGATGAGTGATAGAGTATTTTTTCATGTGCCTCTAGGCCATTTGTATGTCTTCTTTGGAAAGGTGTTCAGTTCTTCTGCTCATTTTTTGACTGAATTGTTTACTTTTGTTATTGTTGTTGAGATGTACACGCTCTTTGTATATTTTGGATATTAAGATCTTACCTGATGTATGTTGCGTGAATATTTTTTCAAATTTAGTGGGTTGCCTTTTTTTTTTTTAGTGGAGGTACCTTTTGCTGTGCAGTTTTTTAGTTGGGACTGTTTAGTTTTACTTTGGTTATTTTTGCTCTAGCTGGTGTTCTGTCCTCAATGATCTCTCTGAAATTGAGGTCATGGGGCATTTTCCCCATGTTTTCTTACAAGTATTTTATGGTTTGGGGGGGTCTTATGTCCAGGGGTTTTATCAATTTTGAGTTAACTTTTATGTATGGTGCTAATGAATAATCTAGTTTCTTTTGTTTTGCAAATGTTTGTCCAGTTTTCTCAACATCATTTATTAAATAGACTTTATGTCTATCTTATGTTTTTGACTCCTTTGTTGATGATTGGCTGTCCATATAGCTGTGACTTTATTTCTGAGCTCTTAGTTTGATTCCACTTACCTGTGTCTTTTTTTGTTCAAATATCAAACCGCTTTGAGAATGACTGCTCTATAGTATATTTTGAAGTTGGAAAGTGTGGTTTCTCTCCTGTTCTTTGTTGTTTTCAGGACAGATTTGGCTACTTGAGGTATTTTGTGATTTCAAACAAATGTCAGTGTTTTTAGCTCAGTTTCTTTGAAAAATATTTCTGGAATTTTGATGGGAATTGCATTAAATCTGTATACTCTTGGATAGTTTTGCCATTTTAATTAATTCTTCCAGTTCATGAGCATGGAATGTTCTTCTATATCTTTATGTCTTACGCTATTTCTTTTGTTAAAATCTTATAGTTTTCATTGTAGAGGCCTTTCAACTCCTTTATTAGGTTTACTTCCAGGTATTTGATCTTTTTGGTGCTATTGAGAATGCAATATCTTTCTTAATTTATTTTTCTTCTACCTCATTGTTTGCATATAAGAATGCTACTGATTTTTGAGTTTGAATTTATAGCCTACCACTTTGCTATACTCATTTATTGTTTCCAGCAGTTTTTTGGTGGAGTCTTTAGAATTTTCATAGTATAATATATGTCCTCTGTAAATAAAATAGTTTTATTTCTTCTTTTCCAGTTTAGATTCCTTTAATACATTTTTCTTGCCTTATTGCTCCGATCAAGACATCCAGAACTATATTGAATAGTAGTGGTGAGAGAGACCAACCTTGTCTTATTCCAGATCTTAGGGTAAATGCTTTCAGTTTCCCACCATTGAGTATTATATATGGATTTGTTGTATAATGCTTTTATTACTATTTTGAGGTATGTTCCTTTTACTCCTATTTTGGTGAGGGTTTTTATCACGAATGGATGTTGAATCTTGGCAAATGCCTTTTCTTCATCTATTGATATGCTCATATGATTTTTTATTTTCTCTTTGTTGATGTGTTGTATTATACTGATTGATTATTCTGATTGATTTGCATATGTTGAACCATCCTTGCATCCCTGGGATGAATCCCACCTTGATGTGTGTTTGAATTTGGTTTGCCAGGAATTTTATGAGGATTCTTACATCTATATTCATCAGTGATAATGGTCTATAGTTTCTTTTTTTTTTTTTTTTTGGTGCTGTCTTTGTCTGGTTTGGGGGTCAGGGTAATAGTGACCTGACAGAATGTATCTGGGAGTTTCCCTCCTATTCATTTTGTGGAAGAATTTGAGGAAGATGGGGATTAGTTCTTTATTGAAAGTTTGGTAGAATTTACTAGTGAAGCATCTAGACCTGGACTCTTGATTTTTTTTTTTTTAATGGAGATTTTTGATTGCTTCTTCAATTTCTGTGCTTGTGATTGATGTGTTCAAGATGTCCCTGTCTTTCTGGTTCAGCTTTGGGAGGGTATAATATTCTGGGAATCTGTCTATTTCTTCATGATTAATGAATTTGTTGGCATATAATTGCTCATAAGAGTCTCTTAAGAGCCTTTGCATTTCTGTGCTGTCAGTTGTCATCTCACCTCTTTCATCTCTTATCTTTGTTATTAGAGTTTTTTCTCTTTGTGAGTCTAGCTGGGGGGGGTCCATCAATTTTGTTTGTTTTCGAAGAACAAGCTCTTGGTTTCATTGATGTTTTGAATGGTCCTTTGGCTTTCAGTTTCATTTATTTCTGCTCTAATTTTCATTCCCTTTCTTCTAATGATTTTTGGTTTTGGTTGTTCTTCCTTTTCTAGTTCTCTCAGTCTCAGGTGTGAGGTTAGGGATTTAATTTGGGCTCTCTCCTGGTTTACACTTGTATGGCTATAAACATTCCTCTTAAAACTACTTTTGCGGCATCCCACATGTTCTGATAGCTCATGCCTTAATTTTAATTTGTTTCCGAGTAAGTCTTAATTTCATCAATGATCCATGAGTTGCTCAGAAGCATGTTGTTCATTCTCCATCTTCGTGGTTCTTCCAGTTTTGCTCTTTTGGTTCATTCCTAGTTTTACCCCCTTGTGGTCAGAGAAGATACTTTCTGTAATTTCAGTCTTGCTAACTTTGCTGAGATTTGTTTTGTGTCCCAGTATGTAGTCTATAATTGAGAATATTCCGCATACACTTGAGAAGAATGCATATTCTTTTTTGTTGGGATAGACACCTTGTATATGTCTGTCTGTTATATCCATGTGATCTATTTCTTCATTTAGAGCCCTTATTTTTTAATTGATTTTTCTGCCTGGATGGTCTGTCAATTGGTGTAAGTGGAGCACTGAAATCCCCTACTATTATAGTGTTACTGTCACTGTCTGCCTTTAGCTATGTCAATCTTTGTTTTATATATTTAGATGGTCCAGCACTGGGTGCATATATGTTAATGATACTTAATGAATTATCCCCTTGGCCATATGTAGTGTCCTCCTTACTTCACAATACCTATTTCAGATGGATGTTTATCTTATCTGAAACTATTACAGTTCTTGATTTCCTTTCATAGCTGTTGCTTTGATATATTTTTCCATAGCCTTTGGCTTTCAACCTGTATTTGTCTTCAGCTCTGATATGCATTTCTTGTAAGCATAATTTTGATGGATCCTGCTTTTTTTTTTTATCCATTTAACACCTCTTTGTCTTTTGATTGGTATGTTCAGTCCATTCACATTTAGGGTGATTACTGATATATATGGCTGTATTGCTGTCATTAGAGCTTTTGTTTTCTGTGTCTGTTGCTTCATTTCATTTATTTTTATTTACTTTTTTGCTCTGTATGGTTGTCAGTGTCTACTTCCCTGCTATGTAACTCTTTAGAGTGAGGTTTTGTGACTGTTTTAGGGATTATCACTATCTTTACATCTCTAGATAGTATTTGTATGAGCTGTCACTATATCATATTCATATATTCATGCATGTTTTATGATTTTATTTCACCTACTGGTGATTTTTGTTCGCTCCTGTTGGTCCTGTCTTTATTTCTACACTTGCTTTCCTGTTTATCACTTTTCTAGGGGTTTGTTGCATCTTTGTTTTCCTTTTCCCTGTTGTAGGACCCCTTTTAGGATTTCTTGAATGGTAGGCTTGCTGGTGGAAAAGTCCAAGAACTTTTGTTTATCATTGAAGACGTTTATTTCTTTATCATATTTGAATGATAGTTTTGCAGGGTAGAGTATTTTTGACTGGTAGTTTTTTTTTTCTTTTGTATTTTGAATGTGTCATTCCACCCTCTCCTGCCTGTAGTGTTTCTGCTGAGAAGTCTCAATGATTGCCTGATGGGTATAACTTTGTAGGTTATGTTTATCTTGTCTCTAGAAGCCTCAAGTCCCTCCTGTGGTAGTCTTTGCATTGGCGGCTATTTTCTTCATTCTGTGATGTCTTTTTGGAAGCTCTGCCTGTGTTTGGTCTCTCTGTTGTTTTCCCCATCCCGATTGTGCCCCCAGCCTCTGAGCACTAGACCCCCTTTTTAGAATCTTGAGTAAAGCCTTTATCTCCACTTCATGACATTCATTTTTCTGGATATTTCTTTTGTTCTTTTGTTTGGAACATAACTCTTTTGTTTTTTCATTCTCCTTGACTGTATTAGTTTCTGCTCTTTATATGAAGAGTCGCAGTGGGAGAGGAACCTGTCGATCTGACCAACTGCCTCCCCAAACCAGGAACTGTCCACGCTCCACTTCTCATCCTTAGAAATGCCATGTCAGGACATTTCAAACCCACCTGGTCCCACAGGGGAGGAAGTAACTGGCCCTGCCAACAACAGGGAGCCAGACCCCCGGAACCAGTTGGGAAGAAATGCAGTCTGCCCTCATCAGGAAGCTCAGAAGAGGGCATTGTAACCTGTCCCTCCTGTTCTCTCCTGGGTGTCTATCTGGGAGCTGCTGCCCTGTTCAAATGCTGCTGTTTCTTCCCTGTATTCCTGGGCTCACCAAGGCTTGGCCCCCAGGTGTCAGGCAGGGATTTGGGCACCAACAGGGGCCAGCCAACAGGACTGGGATGCCCCATGTGCGGACAATATCTTCCTGGGACAGCCATCAGGACTGAGGTGCTCTATGTGAGGACGGCCTCTTCCTGGGGACGGTGGTGATTCTGGGATGTTCCACATGGGAATAGGCTCCGGGGATGGTGGCACTTCGCTGTTGGAGCAAGCTGTGGGGAGCAGCATCACCATCAGTGCTTGTGATCCTTGGAGGCCTGGCCATCAGTGGTGACTGCCATCAGGAGCCGGTCCGGGCTTGTGGTATGCAGCCCACAGCAGTGTGCCGTTGCTGGTCTTTAGGGAACGCAGACCCACTGGGGTGTCATCTCTGCTCCCCGCCCAGCAGGCAGCACTCCAAGTTAGCGAGCTAATGTACAATCCAGGGAGATGCTGGGAGTGGGGTGTAGTGCCAGGATGGAGTTGTGGGCATGCCAGCTGGGGGTGTTCTCAGCTGTGAGTGTCGGGTCACTGTGAGCATCGTCTGTCCATGAGCTGCCTGCACAGCTGCGGATATGCTGTCAGTCAGCCTGCGGCCTCATCATGAAGTGACTCTGAATCCTGTGGTTGTTGTGGGGGCCGAGGGCTGTGGTTTCTCCAGGTGAGTGAAGGAGGCTCTGTCCACTATCCAAGCCAGGAACCTGAGACTTAGCAGAAAGTCACCTGTGACACAGTGGTGGTGACACCACCGCTGTGTCCTGTTAATGTCCCGGGAGGCCTGTGCACATGGTGAGTGGAGCAAAGCAGGTTAACGTGAACACAGAGCTGCTGTCAGTGAAAAGGGGCATTGCTGCAGAGGAGACTGTTAGAAAAATACACATCAAAATATCCAAAATGGATGCAGTCGTGTGATAGTCACCACGCACTTTCTGGGGGTGGAGGGGCCAGTGCTGGGACTGGGTCCTCAGGAGGAGGCAGGTTGCAGCGTCCAGTGCTGGCTTTGGCGGCTCCTGAGGCTGCATGTTTGCACCCCTGCCCGGTCCGTCATTGTGGGAGCAGAGCGCCAGCAGCGCAGTCAGCACGCTGGAGCGCCCTCTGCGAAATGCCCTTCTGCCCCCGGACCCTCATTTCTGCACAGGAGTCAACATTGTGTTTGATTTTTGTGGTAATTTTGTACAATTTTCCAGGTCTGTATGTATGTTGATGAGAATTCAGCACTATTATAGCAGAATACAAAAGATTAGCACATTCTTCTGAAATAATTTTGCTTCACAGAATGCAAAAGAGAGAAACAGATCCAAAAAACTGAACGATGAATTTTCATTTTTGCCACAATATTGACAGATGCAAGCTGTTCAGGCTTTGTCATCAGGTAGATCTGGTGCGCCATTGTAAACGCCATTCTCCTTGCCCTGTAAAGCAGTTTCAGAGAAGAAAGGCATGTTTAACATAGGTTCGGAGACGAAAAAGAAATGCTTCGTAAAGGGTTGCAGAACTGCGGAACAGCATTTTCAGACCTTGCAGCAGTGTGGAGTAGAAGGATCGCACTGTAGTGCCTCTTTCTTGCACATTGATGAGACACAAGGCTAAGCATTCTACTGTTGGTACTCTTGACGGTAGACACCTTCACCCAAGATGAGTAGGGGCGTGTGACCTCGGCACTCAGAGCTTGGTCATTCGGGACTTTGCCCTGAAATGCCACTGCATTATGGACAGTTAGTCTGTTCCACTGGCAGCATTTTCAGGACCAGGCATCTTGAGGTCTGTGACAGTCCTGGCCTTTAGCTTCCGTTTCTTTAGAAAAAACTCATGCTGCAAGCCACAAGGATCCATTTCCATAATAGTTGAAATTAGGGAATAGTTTGTAAACTCAGTGAATAAATATTTTTTCTTAATTGAGAAAATTTAAGATAATTGCCATTAACAATTTACATTTGCTCACTGGGTCTATAAATAAAACACATGCACGCTTTTATTACTTTGTCTTGACAAATGTTGATAAATATGTAACTATATGAAAAATACATAGTCCCACTTATAAGAGGCAGTAAAAATGGCTTTCTTATTTAGAGGGTTTATGTATTTTTGGAATTAACAAGAAAATTGCAGTGGATTACTAAAATCCAATAACCACAACTAATTAAACATTAATATGATGGCATATAAATATAGTGAAACTTCTATTCATTTCCCTTGAATTATGAGTTAATTTGTTTGACTTCTTATAAAAAGCTTTTTATAAACACCGGAAAGACTCTAAGAGGGAAAAATCAGCCATTGACTCTAATAGTCAAGGAAAGAACCAAACAACTCACTTACTAGTGGGCGTTGCAGAGCAGATTTATCTCCTTGCCTTCCTTTACTTTACAGCTGTTTACCTACTTTTATACTTCACACACGGGAAGAAGAAAAATGTGACTAATCACCTCCACTTCACATTCTTTAGGTTAAATCAGTCACAGAGCATGCACACCCCATGTGAAGTCATTCTCATTGTGAAGAGACTGCTTTACTGTTTTCTGTCCCCCATTCTCATCTCCTTGGTTGCTCAGTGACATAGAAGGAGCAGAGATGCGGGTTTCACCTCCAGAGGCCGCAGTGCACTGAGTTTTTCAGACCAACTAGAACACTGGCATGTTATCTAGTGATTTAGACATACAGTATGTGTGTGCATGTGAGTGTGCATGTGTGCACACCTATGATTGTGTGGGTGTGCACATAGGGTGTGAGTGCATGTGTGATTGCACTGTGTAGTGTAAGTGCATGTGTAAATGCATGTGTGCTGTGAGTGTACACGTGATGTCTACATACATGACTCATCGACAGACAGTGCCAGGAGTGGTGTCACTTCATGCTCACAAGCTTGCCGTGTGCAGATTCAGTAGTCATTTGCCATAGCCTGGTTCTTTCCTTAAGACAGGAAATGAAAATGGCTTTTAGGAAGCTGTCAGTTCCTTATAAAATGGTCCCAGTTAAACAAAGGAAACTCAGTATATGCAAGAAATACAGCAGGTGAATTTATCACAAATTATCTGTAGTGATAAACTTGAGGTGTTTTTAGAATTTAGGATGTTTTCTGATAAGAATCCTTTTAATCAGCAATTTGATTTTACTTGAGAAATAAAAGTGTAAGGATACTGTTTATATCAGACATAAATTAGCTAAAGAGAGATTATTCATCACAATCTCTTTGACTGTGATGAACACGTCAGAGAACATCTCTGGAGGGCCAGTGGGGTTAGCAGTGGAGACTTTTTCTGTGCATTTTTAGAATAGACTCATGATATAGCAGCATTTGTTTGAATTTATGGCATGACTTTTCTTTACATTAAAAAGAGGCACCTACCTTGCTTCCTGAGATTTCCGTAGCTCTGATTCCACAGGACAGTTTAGAACAAGTTTATAGGTGTGCAGTGTCCTAAGGATAGGACCCTATGTTAAAATCAGCACCATTTGTACTTCTTTAGGCTGAGGAAGTTCACTGCTGCATGCCATGGGGTTTGATTTCGGGTAGCTTATTACTCCAAGCATGCGCTACTGCATATACAGAGATGGGAAAGGCCTCTGAATGAAGCCACTCTTCTAGAAACCACACTGAAACCAGTGGCAGGCTGGTACGCCAACCCGGTGTTTGGCTCTCATGTTGGCCTCTGTCCCTGGGACCTCTGCACATGGAATGAGCACACTGCCTGTGACCAAAGCTCCTCCCTTTGCTATAGAGCAGCGTTCAGAGCTCAGAAAAATCAGCACGTCCTGACCTGTTGTTCTGGTAAGATCATCAAGACCGATGTTTCATGATTGTGGTGAGACGCCCTGCTCCGTGGGCTGCTGTGCTCCAGCTCCCTGGGGACTGTGGCTGCACAGCAGAGGTCTTCTGAGGCCTAACTTAGTTCTTCCCATCTGTGTGGGTAGGGCCTTTTGGATTTTCGTTATGTAACGTCATGTCATCTGCAGTCAGACCACTTGACTTCTTTCTTCCTTATGTGCTGCCTCTTTCTCCTTCTGGTTGAGTGTGCTTGCGACTGTATCTCGAGGCAGTGCCTTCCTCCTGTCCCTGGGGATCAAGGAGAAGCTTGCTGAATTACCCACTGGGCGTGAGTTGGCGTGGACTTGTCCAGGAGCCTTCATAATGGGAGGGAAACTCCTCCACCGGCTCTGATGAGAGTGCAGGTGATGAAAGGATGGTGAATTTTTTTAGTGGTTTTCCTGCATCTGTGGAGAGGATTATGATTCCTGTGAAGGTAAGCTGGGTGGTGAACATGGCTGTGATCTCGTCTTCCCTATAGCTCTTCATGCTGCTTCTGGAAAACACCATTCCTTCTGATGCTGCAGGGGCAGGAGCCAGGAGGCAGGGGCCATATGGGCACAGAGCGGAGCTCAGCCTTGCACTCCCTGTCAAGGCTGCTTCCCCGGGTTGCAGGGCAGTGGTGACTCGAGGGATCCAGCTGGGGGTGCAGCCAGCAGAGCTGCGAGGCCACCCAGAAGGCAGGTGCTCAGACTGCATCTTAAGGAGGTGTCTGTCCAGATCTGTGTGGGACACAAACAGCTCAACCACAGGAAAAATCTGACTTCAGAGGCAGAGGATCTGAACAGACATGCCTCTGAAGAAGACATCACGGGGTCAACAGACACATGAGAAGGTACTCAGCATCAGTCATCAGGAATGCAGGGTGACCTCGAGACATGTCCCCTCACACCCATCAGAATAGCTGTCATCAGAAAGACCAGAGCAAGTGCTGGTGAGGACACAGAGGAAAGGGAGACTTTACTGTTGTTGGGATAGAAATCAGTATAGCCACTGCGGAAAATGCCCTCAAAAGATGAAAGTGGAGCTGCCGTATGATCGACAGTCCCACTGCTGGGTGTACATTCAAAGGAAGTGAAAGCATTATTTCCAAGAGATTCCTGCACCCCAGTGTCCCCTGAAGCACAGTCACAACAGCCAGAGAGAGACACAGTCCATACGCACATGTAGAATATCATCCTGTCTCAGAAGAGAAGGCAAGCCCGACATTGTGGGAATGTGGATGATCCCTGACTCATGAGGGATCGCTGTGAGGGAGACACGACAGAGAAATATAGACTGCCGATCTCTCTTGCATACACACTAAACCTCACACTCGTGGACAGAGAGCAGGTTGGCAGTTGCAGGGCTGAGAGCCGAGGGAGTAGGCACAGGCGCCCAGAGAAGCAGACTTGGCAGCCAAGACACAGGGTGTGGTGACATAGCTGACCACACCATTCTGTAAACGCAGGTGTGTAAACCATGTGAGGCAATGGACCTGTTGACTCTTAAACACCATGCACAAAGCAAAATAAAACAATCGCTCAAAGCCAGTGACCATTTGTTTTACCAGTGACACAGGAGACACTCACCTTGAGGTCCAGCTTCCTCAGAAGGGCTGGTGCCTGTGGCACTGGTGGCAGGATGCTGGATGATCCGCTGAGTGTGGGCAGAACAAGCGTGCCAGTCACTGTCATGCCCTAGACGTGTACCACACCAGCTGGTAGCTGGCGAGATCTGTGCAGTTAGCATTTTTTTCAACATTTGTTACTCCCTACTCAACATTAGTTCATTGTTTAACAAAAAGAATGGACTTAATTTTTCCATTTTTTTGCTATGAATTC
Source organism: Solenodon paradoxus (assembly GCA_004363575.1). Lineage (NCBI taxonomy): Eukaryota > Metazoa > Chordata > Mammalia > Eulipotyphla > Solenodontidae > Solenodon > Solenodon paradoxus. The sequence goes on from RJWH01004712.1 coordinate 94,587, forward strand.
AGAAATTAAAACTAAGTGGTTACATTAATGAATTACAGCTGCCCTCCCAGGTACCCTGGTTGCTGGGCCGTTCTGCAGGTGTCCCCAGCCACCCCCGCACCTGTGCCCGTCTCCCAGTCCTTGGCTTTTTTCCGTCCTCGAAGATGTCTGATAACTGATTGAGCTACCAGGAGTGGCCCCTTCAGGCTGCAGGAAAGCGATTGGCCTCCTGGGGAGGGCAGCTGGCAGCAACTGTTACACTGCATCTGTAGAGCCTGTGGCCCACGTGGGGCCCAGACCCACCTCACCCGCGCCTCCCGCCGCACACCAGACCTGCTGTGCCAGGCCCCAGGTGGGTCCTGCACAGCCCTCACCACATCCCAGGCATCACCCATCCCTAGAAGGGAGGGCATGTGCAGCTCTCATACCCACACTGGTGACTCCAGGTGTTGTCACAGCTGCCAGAAGAGCCATGGGTTCTCATCAGAATAGTGACTCCTGGAACTGGGAAGGCACTGTCAGACTGCCCACCTCCTGGGCCCTCTGTGAAGGGCTCCTGGTCACTCTTTTAGGCGGCATCGTGACGCGTACATTGACACTAGTGGCCACTTTACTTTTCTTACTGTCCCATCCTGTGTGCATTAGAACTGGAAAATGTAAAGCACCGTTCAGCTTTGTCCTCACAGGACAGTCACAATTTTCACAGTGGGCTGCGTCCCTCAGGAATTCTCTGTCACAACACTGTCAGGATTTAGTCTTAAAACAGTGCGTCGTCTTTACTGCGATCGGTAAAACACATCCTTCGTGTGCATAGTAATTTACAATTTAATGTGCTACTCTAAAAAGGAAGACACTTTTATTAAAGTGAATGAGTTCATGCTGATGGTAACAGTTTACATAAGATCAACATGAATTAAAAAATAGCATACAAACCTGGATGGATCAGTGAGTCTTTGACCTATTTTAAAACAGGTTTGCCCTTCTTAATGTGAAAACGTGACAGATTCCTGGAAACTGTAGTTGCAGCTGTGGGCCTGGCCAGGGCATCTGAACACCTTGTCCGGATCCCCATCAGTTTGGGTAAAGCCAGCGTGTGGGTCAGCCCTGCAGCGTTGAGCAGGCCATGCAGGGCTGGATGCTGTCGCGCTGTGCATCCGGGTCCTCGGGAGCATTCTGCCTCCTTTGTTTTAAGGACAGCTTTTAAAGTGATTACCCAACACAGTCACTGACATTCTCACCAGAAACGTCTTGAGAAGCTGTCACCCTGACTGTGTAGACACACCCATCGCCATCAGCCAGGCCCAGAGCCTGGTAGATGGGGTCAGGGCCTCGTGGGACAACATACTTTGCTGGCAGGCTGGTGACCCTGCATGCAATGTACCTGTGTCCTGTGACTGTGTTGACTCGAGGATGCACCTGCTGGGCACATGTCTGCTGTCACCCTTGTCGCACTGGCATCACCCCTCTTGTCAGCATCAGCTTCTGGGTCCTCAGGACTGACTCCCAGGGAGCATGGTTCTCGCCCGGGCACCCTGCATGGCTGTGGCCTTCAGCTCAGCCCACACCGAGGCCCTTACCTGCCCCCTGGACTCCAGGGACCTGGGCCGAGCAGACTGGGTGACTGACTGCCCTGGACGCGGCTCACTCGGACTTGGTCCGGCTCGGGGCGCACTGCTCTGCCTGGTCTGCTCAGGCCTGCAGGAGGAGCCTGTCTCCCTGTGTGACCTGTGCACCCCTTGTGTCCTCCCACAGGTACTACAGTGCCACCATCCTGCAGATGTCCGGTGTCGAGGATGACCGGCTTGCCATCTGGCTGGCCTCCGTCACAGCCCTCACCAACTTTGTCTTCACGCTGCTGGGAGTCTGGCTTGTGGAGAAGGTGGGACGCAGGAAGCTCACCTTCGGCAGCTTAGCAGGTAGGTGCTGGGGGTCCCCACATCAGCAGGTGGATACCAGGGGCTTCCTCATGTCAGCAGCTACGTGCTGGGGCATCTGTCCAGACTGGTGACCCACGTCAGCCCAGCTCACCACCACTCTGACTTGGTTTCCTCACCAACAGCACAGAGAGTTCTTCTAGACAAGTGCTTTAAAGCCCCTTAGGAGTATCACGATATGAAACTGAAAACGAGAATCAATAACTAGAATTCTAAGGACAATTTTACTCTGAGGGTAACACTTTTCTGTTTACTGACTTTTGCTCCAGGGTACAAAGTGACCAAAAAATCGTTTTTGGTTCTTCCTTGGTTGAAAACTTGGTATTTGTAAACTCAGTTTGTAATGTGTTTTATTTTGTTAAGTTCAGGGTCATAGGGAATTACAAAGCTCTTCTAGAAGTAGATATTAGAAATATTCCTCACAAACCAGGGACTCTTTAGCATTTGAGTCAGGCCTGAAATTACTGGGTAAATTCTCCTTGAACTGTATTTGCTCTGAATGTCACACTTGTCTGGCAGTGGATGTGCTCCTGGGTTCTTCTGTGCTTCGTCTACATGCCCAGAGCACGTGCAGCCGGATGATGGTATTTTCAGAGTGTCTCCCACGGTCCGCACTGCTGACTCGCTCTTTTCTAGGCACCACCGTCGCACTCATTGTCCTGGCCCTGGGGTTTCTGCTGTCAGCCCAGGTCTCCCCACACATCACCTTCAAACCTGCGATTCCACCAGCTCAGAACACCACTTGCATGAGATACAGGTGAGATTTCACAGCTGCCCCTCCCTTAACCTGAGAGCTTGTTGTTGCTTTTGACATTTTCTCAGATTTGGAGATGAAGAAGAGCTCACCGCATTCCCAGGCTTATGGGGAAGTGGTAGGGGGAGCACAGGAGGGAGGACCCTGGCGGAGAAACCTTGAGAAGGAAGAACGCCTGTGCACAGACACGATACAAGGGTGACAGTGAGGAGAAGGTGTGGTGCAGCTTCAATGGCGTCCTTTGTTGCTGAGGAGGAATCAGCAAGACGGGGAGGCTCCTCTCGGGGGGGTTAGGATGCCAGCAGTCACTGACCTTCCATCATGCTCAGGCGTATGGTTGGCGGGTCGGTCCTCAGAGCGCCAGAGAACCAACCTGCCTGCCTGCCTGCCTGTCTGCCTCATGGCAGGTCAGGACTTGGACGTGGCGCAGCCTGCGAGTGATGCAGACAGGCTGCACAGGAACCAAGGGCAAGTGGCAACAAGTCGGTGAGTCTCTGGTGAAGGAGTCCCAGTATTTGTCCTTTACTTTAGTGGCTGGAAACACTAGAACCTGGGTGGAATGGCAGAATGAGATGCAGCTTTAAAAACAAAGAACGGTATCGTCCTGTCTCCAAGAGTGGGCAGAAGGCTTGAGTCAGAGGGCAGATGATTAGCTCATGCACGTTCACGGGCAAGGACGTGCATGTTCCTTTTATTCAGACCCTGCTGTACGGAGTTAGCTTGTTGGGACATGAGTCCACTCAGAACGCACTGGATGCCTCACAGTGTCCTCAGAGCAACAATGGGCGCAGCACACAGAACAGCCCCTGTGGACACAGCACTGGCCTCCTATTTGTGGGTTAGGGGCGCTCACTCCCGTTCTGTGGCTGTAGGTCTGAGCAGTGGGCGCTTCGACAGCTGCCGGGACTGGGCCTGTGGACGGTCCCTGGCACCAGGGTGATGACAGGCCAGGTGGTGGGGAGGAAAGAGGCCACATTCTCAGTCATTCACATGGTGGCTCATTTTCCTGACACTGACTTTGAAAGCTTAAGTGAAAAGTTCCTGCTGCCCTTGCATAGCTGATGATGTAGCATTTCCTCTGTCCTCTGTCAGGTCACAACAGCTCTGACAGTGTGAGTTAACGGAGGCGAGGCCAGCGTGCTTCTGCAGAGACCTCACGGCTCTAGGAGGTGCTGTGCTCATAGGCCCCTCCAGGGAGCAGCCTTTCCCGGCTCACGTCAGGCTTTCTGGGGGTGGTTTCCCAGAATAGGAG
>RJWH01004713.1:0-16551 GCA_004363575.1 Solenodon paradoxus
CCCTCTCCCCCAACCCTCTCCCTCTCTCCTCCCTTCTTCCTCTTCCTTTCTCTCTTTCCTTTTTTGTTTGTTATTCAATCTGAATGCTTGCATTTTTTCCTTCAAATTTCTTGTTTTTCATTTTAGCAAAATATTCATCCCATATGTCCCCACTGTAACCATATTTAAGAGCACAGCTCAGTGTCATTAAGTGAAATCACATTGCTATCCAACCTTCCCGCCCTCTGTCTGGGGAATGGTCTTCCCCTCCTCCCCACCCGGGAGGAGCGGCTTCCTCCTCTCTGCCCGCGCCCCTGCACCTTTCCTTTAAGACTTTAAGAGCGTGTCGCTGCCCCGCACCATCCATGGTTTGCTGGGCACTCACCTGGCCAGTGCGGGGGTGCGGGGGGCTGAGTCTGGGGGCGCCCCCTCCGCGCCCCTCCGCAGGCGGGTGGCTGGACCGAGTGCCGTTCCCGCTCCCGCAGGTTCCAGGACCCCACGGCGTGGGTGGTCTACGCCGGCGCCACCCACCTCAGCGGCGCCGAGGCCAGCACGGTGCGCGCCCGCGTGGCGCGGATCACTGCGCACCCGTCGTACAGCGCGGACACCGCGGACTTCGACGCGGCGGTGCTGGAACTGGCCAGCGCCCTGCCCTTCAGCAGGCACGTGCAGCCCGTGTGCCTGCCGGCCGCCTCGCACGTCTTCCCGCCCGGGAAGAAGTGTCTCATCTCCGGCTGGGGTTACCTCAAGGAGGACTTCTGTAAGCGTCCGTCCCCGTCGGCCCGCGGGCCCCTGGGTGCTGGCCTTCCGCGGCGGGGGACTCCCTGTCTGCAGGGCCCCTGCTGGCCCGAGACATGTGGCCGTCACCACCGGCCCAGATGGGGCGTGGGGGGGTGCCATTTGGAGGTCCAGGGCCTCACACAGCTGGAACCAGCTGTCGCTTTGCTGGCTGGCCTCTAACTGGAACCGCCTGTCCTTTACGGAGTCAATTTACCGGCAATTTTCTTTTCTTTTCTTTTTTTTTTTTTGGTGGAGGGTGGTTGGTTATTGCTGTGAAAAATTACCCAGCACAGCATTGAAGTGCCAGCTAGTGTCCCTGAGCACAGAAAGGCTGTGACGTGTCTTCTGAAAAAAGTCTATGTGCCTTCAGGTGGCGTGAGTTCTAACACAGAGGATGGGATGGTGAGCTTGAGGTTAATACATCAGCCACCAATATTAAATGAGGGGGTGTCTTCAAGACAAGCAGAAAATAAGGCTGACACAAATATATCCAGAGGCTGGTAGGAGTGGGTATAGGACATGGGTTCTAGAACATTCTGAAGCAACAGTGGACCATGCAATAGCCTCATTGATGCTGCCCGCTGCGGGAGCCCTTGGCCCATGAAATGTGGCTGGTGTGACCAAGACATGGAGTTTTACATTTAGTGCATTTTAATGCCTGGACATCTCCATTTAAATTGCCACATGTGGCCAGCAGCTCTTGTGCTGGACAGTGTGTTCCTAGGTGGAAGCAGATATTAAAAAAAAAAAAAAAAGAAGAAGAAGAAGCCGGTTGGTAATGAAGGCACCAGAGGAAAATGAGGCTCAGAGTGAGGGAGGGCAAACATTTTAAACAGGGAGGGGAGGAAGGAGGGAAGGCGGAAGGCAGGCAGATTCTGCAGGGACAGGTAGTTCAGGCAGCCAGAAAAGCACGTGCAAAGGCCCTGGGGTAGGTGGTGCAGACTTGGGCTTTTAGGCTGAGAGGGCAGAGGGGACACTGCTCTGGAAGGAGGGAGGAGGAGGTGGCATAGTCTGATGTCAGGGTTCGGTTCACCTTGAGGATGTTGGCTGCCTGGCTGAGGAGATTCCATCTGGACCAACCAGGTGGGCCAGTTTGGGGGTCCAGGCCGGAGGTGTTATCAGAGGGCAGATGCAGGGCGCTTCCTCTCTGCGCATTTCTGAACCAGGGAAACAGTCTCAAAGGGAGAGTGTGGTTCAGCCTCTGCTTGGGGTGGGGCGTCTGGGGCCCTAGAATGTCCACCCCACTTGCCTCTCCCTGTCCCGAGCAGTGGTCAAGCCTGAGATGCTGCAGAAGGCCACTGTGGAGCTGCTGGACCAGGCTCTGTGTGCCAGCCTGTACGGCCACTCACTCACCGACAGGATGGTGTGTGCTGGTTACCTGGATGGCAAAGTGGATTCCTGCCAGGTGAGCCCAGGTCCCGGGCACCCACCCAGAGGCCCCCGAGTTTCCACCCAGAAAGGGGAGTCCTGTCAGTGTGGAACCCTTGCTTGATTTATGTAGAGTCCCTTTTTTTTTTTGCATTTATACCTTTGGTCTTCTTTCTCTAATCTGGTGATGGAGCAAAGGTGGCGAGAGGTGGTGATGGGTTCCGGTTGCCTATTCAAAACCCCAACTGCCAGGGAACTGTCTTGAGGCTCTGACGGGGCAGCAATCCCGGCTCCCTCAGCAAGTGGTAACATTATAAAAGATCTACAAGGATAAGGAAAGGAGGGAGTGCTGTTTATTTGGGTTGGGAGTTATTTTTCAAGGACAGGTGCAGCAGGAATGAAGGTGAGCAGGCTGGCAGAGAGAGAGGAGGAGGAGGAGGAGGAGGAAGAAGCATCTTTGTTTTATTTAGTTGTTCATCTTGGTTGTTCTCCCTGGCCCCGGGGCACGAACCCGGCCCTTGGGATGCACTTTGTACTGAAGGTGATGGACCCAACTGCTCCTCCATCAGGGGGCGTCTTGGGTTGGGTTTTAAGCTGCCAGGGGCAGAACGGGAAGAGACCTTACACATCCCATTGTCCAGTTGTCCTGCTTCTCCAGAGGAGCAAACCTGAGCTCACCTCCTCTCCGTGAGCTCCTATGGGGTCCCTGTCCAGGGCCCCTCCTGTGACCCTGCAGGTCCAGGGTTTGGAGCAGCCTCAACCCCACCTGTGGCTGTGCCTTTGTCCCCTAGGGCGACTCCGGAGGCCCCCTGGTCTGCGAGGAGCCCTCAGGCAGGTTCTTTCTGGCCGGCATCGTGAGTTGGGGCATCGGCTGTGCAGAAGCCCGGCGTCCGGGTGTCTACACCCGAGTGACCCGGCTGCGGGACTGGATCCTGGAAGTGATGAGCATGGCAGGGAGCAAGCCTGTGGCCCCCACCGTGGCTCCCCCCCCCCCCACGCCCAGCACTGCTTGGCCCACCAGCCCTGAAAACCGGGTGGCCAGCACCCCCGCCAGACCCACACTGGCCCCCAGCACTGCGCCTCTCAACTCACTCACCACTTCCAAGCTACAAGGTATTTCCTGGGGAGATGCGTGGGAGGGGGTGTCCACTCTCTGCAGGGTCAGATGGATTGGTGCTGTCTTCCTGAGAGGAGGGGATAGGTGATGGACTAGTAATGTCTGCCCTGAGCGCAGGCAAAGGTGCCATGGCAGCCTTTTATCTTTTCTCCCTCCATCAAGGCATCCAGGAAGGTGCTCTGCCTTTCTCTGTCTTTCTTTCATCTTTCTCTTCCTTTCCTTTGTTTTCCTTTTCCTCTCCTCTCTCCTTCTCCCTCCCTGTCTCTCTCTCTCTCTGAAAGGTGCGGGCAGGAAGAGAAAAAAGGGACAAGTGTTTATCTACTTTATTTAATTGTTCATCTTGGTTGTTCCTCGGCCCCTGGCGGTGAACCCGGGTCCTTGGGAAAGATGTGGATGTACCCAGAGTGCACTAGACCACCAGCTCCCTAGGGGGCGCCTTCTTTTATTTCTGGCTGGAAAGAGGCATCTTAAGTGTTTTAGTGTCCACTTTGGCAACGTCAGTCCCATGACATAGCTCTCAAGAGTTCTTGCTCCCCGGTTGTTCTCCCTGAGAAGACCGCCCCTCTGGGTTTCCTCTCCTGGGTCACCTGTCCAAGAGGCTCCACGTCCCACTTCCTCTGACTTTCTAGAAACCTCTGCCAGCACTCCAACACCATCAAGAGAAGCTTTCGCTGTCAAAGGTCCGCGGGTAACCCCATCAGCCTGATTAAGGCCACTCCAGGCCTGTTTCCTTGCAAACTGGTCTACCCGCCTTTAACGAGATAAAAATCTCTTTGAACTAAGAAAGCAAAACAAACAAACAAACAAACAAACAAAAAAAACTCCAATGTGTTCTATTTGAACAAACAAGGCTCCAGCCGAGAGCAAGTGCTCAGGAATCTGCTCTCCCTGCAGATACCACAGCTCCCCAACAAACCTTTGATTTCTCAGGGTCCCTGGTAACCCCCTACCACATGCTTTTCCCCAACCCTTATTTTCTTGGGGAGCCAGTGACGCTGTACTGCACACTTCTCCCCCAAACCTGTTTCCCAAAGGCCCTTCCACTCAGGCAGTGACTCCTGAGTCCCTCTGTGAGACCTGGACACCCCGCTCGTGCTGGGGGTCCCCCCCACTCTGTCCTGGGAGGCCGGTCCTTGTCCCTGGGGGCAGGGCTCTGAGAAGGGGCTCCTGGGCCCCCAGCTGACACGGGTCCTCACTTTGGGGCTCCTGAGACGAGGACAGGGCTGGCGGCTGAGCTGAACGGAGCCCCAGCCTCCTGTGACCCACGATGCCTCCAGCAATGAGGAGCCACTCATTTCAACGTCACCTGCCCACAGTGGTGTGACTCAGCCCCCTCAGCGACCCTTGCACCCAGGGCTGTACCCCCGGGCCCTGGCCTCGGTGTCTCCGTCCGCATAGTGGGTGACTGCGCTCGTGTCGCCCCCACAGAGTGCGGGAACCGGCCGGCCATGGAGAAGCCCACCCGCATTGTGGGGGGCCTGGGGGCCGCCCCTGGCGAGGTGCCCTGGCAGGCCAGCCTGAAGGAGGGCTCCCGGCACTTCTGTGGGGCCACGGTGGTGGGGGACCGCTGGCTGCTGTCGGCGGCTCATTGCTTCAACCAGTAAGACCGTCGCGACCACGCCCCCGAGGCCCCGGGCTCCCCGAAACCTGCTGCTGAGCAGGCTCCGCGCCTGGTGCTGGGGCGGCCCCTCCTCCCCGGGCTAAGGGAAGTCACGGGGTGGCGGATGTCCAGGGGCAAATGAGAAAAAACGGGGCTCGGAAGGAGAGGTGGGCACCGGGGGCTTTGCTCCCGGGGCCGAGCCAGCCTTGGGGGGAGGAAGGGGGTGCCCCTGGCAGGTGGGGGAGACAGCCGCCAGCTTCTTGGGGGAACTGGCGGCATTGACTGGCTGCTCCCTGCCCAATCCGGCGTCCCCCACCCAGCCTGGGACCCTTTGGGGGAGCAGCGTGTGGCCACTCGTCCTCCCGCTGCCGGTCCCCGGGGCTGTGACGAGGGGCCTGGGTGGGGGGGACCCTGGAGGTGTCTGAAAGACCCCTTGTCGCAGCACGAAGGTGGAAGTGGTGCGGGCCCATCTGGGCACGGCGTCCTTGTCGGGCGTTGGGGGCAGCCCGGTGAAGATGGGGCTCAGGAGGGTGGTGCTGCACCCCCAGTACAACCCCGCCATCCTGGACTTCGACGCGGCCATGCTGGAGCTGGCCGGCCGCCTGGTCTTCAACAAGTACGTGCAGGCCGTGTGCCTGCCGCTGGCCGTTCAGAAGTTCCCGGCGGGCCGCCAGTGCGTCATCTCTGGCTGGGGCAGCACGCAGGAAGATAACGGTGAGCGGGGCCCCTCCCTGGGCCCCCCTGGGCCGCGGACTCCGGTGCCGTCGCCGGCCGCCCTGTCTCAGCAAAGATTTTCACTGGTATCGAGGTCACTTTGCTTTGTCCACGTCAGTTTAGACGTTCAGTTTCGCTCTTCAGCACGTGTATTATCACACCCCCTCCTGCTCGGCACCTCACCTCTAATCGTGTCCCCCAGTGTCCACGGGACCTACCACCCCACCCCTCCTCCCTGGGAACTGGGGTTCTGTTGTCAGAGCCCACAGGTTTGCTTTTGTCCTGCTTTGTCTGTTTACTGTGTCTCTTTATCTCCCACCAATACGTGAGATCATCCTGTATCTGCCTTTCACCTGAGGGCTCTCACTGAGCATCTTCCCCTCTCGTTTCACCCAGATGCTCGCAAAAGACTGGACTCCGTCCTTTTTCGGGGCTGTGTAGTATTCCACTCATCTGACGATGGTCACTTAGGTCTTTCCCAACTCTTGGCGATTGTAAACAATGCAGCAGTGAACGTGGGACTGCACAGGTCTTTCTCTCTTTGTCTTTGTCTCTTTCCTTGGGTGCTTTTGTGTTTTTCAGGTAAATACCCAGCAGTGGGATGATGGGATGGGATGGGATTTCCATTCTCTCTCTGCTTTTTTTTTTCTTTTAAAGGACAGGGCAGGCAGGAATGAAGGTGAGCGGGCAGGCAGGAAGAGAGAGGAGGAAGAAGCATGTTTTTATTTAGTTGTCCACGCTGCTTGCTTCCCCACCTGGCTGGACTTGAACCCAGGGGCAGTAGACCCAACCGCCGTTCCGGGAGGGGGCGCCCATTCTCAGATTTTTTGAGGACTCTGCATCCTGCTTTCCATCGAGGTTGCGCCAACCTACGGGCGCGCCCACAGTGTGTAAAGGGCTCCTTGTCGCCCCAGCTCGCCACACCTGCTGCTATAGTTTAGCGGACGTGCAGCTGCGCCCGCCCATGAGCGGACGGGCGTGGCCGGCTTTCCAGCTGCAGAGGCTGCATGAGTGCGCCCCACCCGAGCGGTCAGCCCGCAGAACTTCGCTCTTGGTCCTTAATAGAAAGAGCCCCCCCGAAGTCCCTGCTTCCTTGGAAAGGAAGTCCCCCTGCACACTACCCCCAAGATGCTAGGGAATCCCCAGTGGGATTCTGGGGCCCTGGAGTCGCCCCCACTGAGCCCCGCGCCCCCGTCGGAATGCAAGCCGGAGTTGGCTTCAGAGCAGAAGTGGGGGCCACGCGTCAATCCCTCTGTAAGCGGCCCTGGGGGGACCTTTCCCGCAGCCACGAAGCCCGACGTGCTGCAGAGGGCGTCCGTGGGGATCATCGACCAGCAGGCGTGCAGCGCCCTGTACAACTTCTCCCTCACGGACAGGATGCTGTGCGCAGGCTTCCTGGCGGGCAGAGTGGATTCCTGCCAGGTAGGCCCGGCCCGGCCCCGCCCCTGCATAGCACAGCGCGCATGCGCAGCCGCGACGGAGGCAGGGGCGTGTGTGGGCAGGGGACCCCGGCTCCCCCAGACGCCCTGTCCTCCCAGGTCACCTTTGCCGCACGCAGAACACCGGATCTTGCCGTGTCTTGTGCGCACCCAAACTTTCCGCTGGCGGAGGTCTTCTGTGGAACTTTTTTAAAATCCCAATTTTGGTTTGTTCCTGTATAGGTTATTTGTTTTTCAATCCACATTTTTATTTTCAAAGGAAAGGTGCAGACAGGCATGAAGATGAGCAGGCGGGTAGGAAGAGAGGGGGAAGAAGCATCTTTATTTTTTTTATTCAGTGGTTCCCCCTGGTTGTTTTCCCCCTGGACTGGGACTCGAACCCAGGAGGGTGTGGTCTGTGCTGCTTCAGAGGCGATGGGCCCAACCACTGCTGCACCAGCATGCACCTCACTTTAACTTTTTAATTCAAATGTTTATATATAGGTACTTGTTATTTGCATTAGAATTTTTTATTTTTTAAGGAAAAGCGCAAGCAGGCAGGCCGACAGGAGGGAGAAGCGTTTGTTTGACTGAGCTGCTCCTCTTGGCGGTTCCTCCTCACCCAGGACGCGCACCCGGGTCCCGGCCACGGACCGACGTGGAAGTGCTGGGCGGGAGGGGGCGCGCGAACCACTCGTCCACCAGGGGGCGCGCCCGCTCCGTGCCCCAGATGACCAAATCCTGCCCCGACCCTGTGGGGAGAGCCCAGGCTTCAAGGGGAGGGACCCCCCATTCGATGGGTGGAGTGCCCGAGCCTCGGGGTTCAGAGGGTGTTCGGGGTGGGTTTAATGGTTGACTTTGGGAGGATGCAGCCCGTTTCCGGTACTTTGAAGGAAAATCCCTGACCACGGTCCTTCTCAGATGGGGGGTGATGGCTGACGCTAGGGGGTGCAGCCACCATGTTTTTTTTTCGGTTAAAATGCCTAATTAAAAAAAAAAAAATCATGATTTTACTTTCCCCAAACAAAAGCGACACCATCCCAGCTCAGAAACAGTTGACTCGCTCAAGGTCACACAGGTCACACCGCCGGGCAGGGGTCACTGCTCCGGAGTCCCCTCGCCACGTGGGGACGTGGGGGGCCTGGCGGTGCCCACCCGGCGGCCAGCCGCTCCCCTTCCTTCTCCGCCAGGGGGACTCCGGGGGCCCGCTGGCCTGCGAGGAGACGCCCGGCGTGTTCTACCTGGCGGGGATCGTCAGCTGGGGCATCGGCTGCGCGCAGGCCCAGAAGCCCGGCGTGTACGCCCGCATTACCAGGCTGAAGCGCTGGATCCTGGACACCATGTCGCCCCGGCCCCGCCCCACCCGGCCGCCCCCCTCCACCAGCACCCCCGCCACCACCAGGACGACGGCGGCGGCCGGCCTCTCAGTCCTGGGGGGCACAACCAGGAGGACCACCCCCTGGGCCACCAACCAACCTGCCAACAGGACAGCCAGCGCCCTGAGCACCTCCACCTGGGGGCGGACGCCACCTCCAGAAGCCCCGGGGACCACTGGGGGCTCCCAGCTGCCAGGTACCAGGTGGAACGTGGGCACCGGGGTGGCTGGGCTCCTGGGTCTGTGTCACACACCCCTCGGGTAGGCGGCTTATGCACAGACACCTGTCCTGTCCCAGAGGCTGAAGTCCCAGGTGAAGGTGTCTGGTCCTCCCTGAGACCGTCTGCTCCCCGTGACCTCACATGGCCGTCTGTCTGGTGTGTCCTGATCTCCACTTCTTATAAGGACACTGGTCACATTGGACTGGGGAGGAGAGTGGGCAGGACCGCAGTGGAACGGAATTCCCTCTGTGAAGACCTGTCTCCAAATGTAGGTCCCGGAGACTGGGGCTTCATTTTAGGAACTTGGGGGACACACAGCTGGTCCTGACCTCCTCGGCTGCGATTTAACAGGGGAGGCCTGGGGTCACTGGGCATGTGGGAACGACCCTGTGGAGGGTCCCCATTATGGGATTCTTTATCCACCCACCCATTAATCCATCATCCACATCCAACCATCACCCATCCATCCATCTATCCAAGAATCCACCCAGCCATTCATCCATCATCCATCCATTATCCACCCATCATGCATCACTCACTCACCCATCCATCTCTTCATCCATCCATCCATCAATTAATCCATCCACTTGTCCATCCACATCCATTCATCCATCGGAAGTCTGCAGAGCCCTCCTTCGAGTCAGGCCCCATTCCAAGCTGGGGGGAGGGGTGGGGGGCAGGGAACCTGATGTCCCAGTACGGTTCTGGGTAGGTAACGACAGGGACCCGTTCCGAAACGTTGTTAGGCGATGTTGTCCCTGTGTGACTGTCAGAGTGCTAGCACACATCCCTGGATGGTGGGGCCCCCGGCACACCCAGGCTGTGCGGTGGAGTCTGTGGGGACCCCGTTATATATGCGGCCGTCCTTATGGACGCCTGACTAACGGACAGACAGAGATGTGGATGGAGAATGTGCCCTTTACATCATTCAACTTGAGTCAAAAAGAATTTTATTAAATAGTAACCAGAACCGTGCAAAACGGATGCATATGAGGGTCAAAAAATAGAACCCCCAAATGCAGCCACTTCCCCCAGGGCTGAGAAGTTGGCAAAATCTCAGAAAAAAGAGGGGCTGGACCCATCTATTGAACCCCCATTGGCTAACCCGTTTTGGTCTGGGGGAGGGGGGCCGTGAGCAGATGGGGGGTGCTTTTCCCAGGGGACAAGCGGGTACAGGCAGATGCAGGTGCTGGGGGGAGGGCACAGGAAGGCGCCCCCTGCTCCTCTAAGCACAGACCGCTCCCCGTGGGGCAGACACTGAACTCGACACCCTGGCAGAGTTCTGGGACCTGCGTCTGGTCTGGCTTCCCGGGGGTGGGGGCGGCAAGTGTTCTACAAACTTAAAGCCTTTCAAGATGATTTCCGAAAAGTCCAAAACAGGCGCCTTTGCAGGACCAAGTGCCTGGCCGCTTCCCCCAGCGGGTACCCCCACCCGACGCGGGCGCCCCCATGCGGAGGAGGCGGTGCGTTCGCCCGCCGACGCCCGCCGACGTCCGCCGACCCGCCCGGCCCCTCCACAGACTGCGGCCTGGCGCCCGCGGCGGCGCTGAGCAGGATCGTGGGCGGCAGCGCCGCGGGCCGCGGGGAGTGGCCGTGGCAGGTGAGCCTGTGGCTGCGGCGGCGGGAGCACCGCTGCGGGGCTGTGCTGGTGGCCGAGAGGTGGCTGCTGTCGGCGGCGCACTGCTTCGACGTGTGAGTCCGCCCCGCAAACGCTCCGCCGCGTCCGCGGGTCACCTGGGTCGGCCCGAGTGCCCTCCGGCCACCTGCTCCCCAGACTGTCGCCTCCAGTCCCAGGGGCTGCAGCCTCCGCAGGTCGCCTCCCTCCCCGGCCCGCCCTGCTCGGAGTCGCCCCAGCACCCGGGCCCCTCTTGCACGGAGGCGCCCACCTATGGGCGCTTCTGTGCCTCCAGGAGTCGGAGGGAGCCCCGCTGCCAGGCGAAAGGAAGCAGGCGGGCGCGGACTCCCCTCTCCCTCCGGGCTGTGCCGTTTTCAGAGAGGGCACCCGAGGCCCCGCGCGGACGTCTGCCCCCGTGCCTTGCAGCTACGGGGACCCCAAGCAGTGGGCGGCCTTTCTCGGCACACCGTTCCTGAGCGGCGCGGACGGGCAGCTGGAGCGCGTGGCGCGCATCTACAAACACCCCTTCTACAACCTCTATACGCTCGACTACGACGTGGCGCTGCTCGAGCTGGCGGGGCCCGTGCGCCGCAGCCGCCTGGTGCGGCCCATCTGCCTGCCCGAGGTGGCGCCGCGGCCCCCCGAAGGCGCGCGCTGCGTCATCACCGGCTGGGGCTCGGTGCGCGAGGGAGGTAGGCGGGGCCACACGGCGTCTAGGAGCGAGAGGGGCCCAAACCCTGCAGAGGGGTGGGGGGCTGCCCCCCCACCGTGCAGAGCGGCTGCCATCTGTCCCCCAGGCTCCATGGCGCGGCAGCTGCAGAAGGCGGCTGTGCGCCTCCTGAGCGAGCAGACGTGCCGCCGCTTCTACCCCGTGCAGATCAGCAGCCGCATGCTGTGCGCGGGGTTCCCGCAGGGCGGCGTGGACAGCTGCTCGGTGAGCACCCGCTCCCCGGTCCCGTCATCCCCAAGCGCAGCAGCCAGACCCAGCCTCCCCCGCAAACCTCTCATACTGGCTGGGGCACCTGTTTCTGGCCCTGGGCAGTTTTCACTGGACACAGTGGGGCACTACCCGCGGAGCGGTGGAGGCAGGCCTGCCAGGAGGTGAAAGCTGAGGTCCTTTTTTTTTTTGCCAGGGGACTAGTGTTCCCTGTCATTAAATGTCTGCCCACCACCCAAGGTGTGCCAGGCAGGCCAGGACCCCCCCAACCCCATAGGGCTGCAGGGGCCGGCTCTGCGTGAGTGCCCTTACTCTCTCCGCAGGGTGACGCTGGGGGCCCTCTGGCCTGCAGGGAGGCGTCCGGCCGGTGGGTGCTGACTGGGGTCACCAGCTGGGGTTACGGCTGCGGCCGGCCCCACTTCCCGGGCGTCTA
This sequence comes from Solenodon paradoxus, assembly GCA_004363575.1. Classification (NCBI taxonomy): domain Eukaryota; kingdom Metazoa; phylum Chordata; class Mammalia; order Eulipotyphla; family Solenodontidae; genus Solenodon; species Solenodon paradoxus. The sequence goes on from RJWH01004713.1 coordinate 11,558, forward strand.
TACCCGCGTGGCTGCTGTCAGAGGCTGGATTGGACAGAACATTCAGGAGTGACCCGCACCAGGTGTTCAGCCTGAGGACTGGAGAGGCTAAGAGCAGGGAGCAGCCACCACCCAGTCCAAGGATGGGGCTCCAGATGTCAGGCGGGGTGTGGGGGGCTGCAGCCGAGGGATGCAGATCCGCTGAAAAGTTTGTTCCAATAAAGACAGCCCTGGTGCCTCCATGTCATCGCAAAGATACTGGACTATCATCCCAGGGCCCAGAGGTGGGAAGGATGGGGAAAGTCTGCAGCACCTCGTCCCACACCCCCATGGAGGGAGGACTCGGGGGCTCGCTTCCACCTACCCTATTTATTTGTCCACCCCCAGATTACAGCTCAGGTGGGGTCGGCCCACGCTTCCCCCAAGGGCCAAACAAGGATTCCAGGCCCTGGAAGATAAGACGGAGCTGGGCTCCCCGGGAGAGGCGCCCTCAGCTGCCAGCATCCTTGGAAGTTCCCGGGCTCCCAAAGACCCAAACTACACTGGCGGGGTGGGTGGAAGCAGAGTCCCAGCCCCCCAGCACCAGGCTCCTCCACCCGGCAGTTGGACAGTGGGCACACGCTGGGCGCCGCAAACGAGCTTCTATGGAAAGGCCGGGGCGGGGGACCCGCTGGCGGTCACATGTTGGCCCGCTCCCGCTGCAGCCGCGAGTTGTAGGCGCGGGACACGGTGTTCCAGGCGTCCATATAGCGGTCCATGCACATGGCGATGCACTTCTGCAGGCCGGGAGGGCGCGCGGCTCAGATGGGGGCCCCCGCGCACGCGCCGCGCCGCCCCGTCAGACGCGCACGCGCAGACACCCCCCTCCCCCGGTCTGGGGACCCCGGCCCGGCCGGTCCCACCTGCTCCGAATTATCCAGGGAGCCCCCCGGCTTCCCGATGCACTTCCGGAAGCACTTGTCCGTCATCCTCTGTGGGGACACGAGTCCTCAGCCACCCGCCGCCCCCGGCCGCCCCCGGCCGTCCCCCGCCGTCCCCCGCGGCCCGGCCCGGACCTGCAGCAGCTCCTGCGCGTTGGCCACGGCGATCTGCACTTTCACCTGCTCCATGATGAGCCCCGGGTCCAGCTTGCCGCCGCCGGAGGCCCCGAAGTCCGCGCCGAAGCCGCCCTCCATGGCTCCGCAAAGTCAACGGGAGCGAGGCCGCGTGGGCCGACCCGTACCTGCGCCGGAAGCCGCGGCCGCCCGGGGCGCGCCGGGAAGCGGAGTCCGCGCGTGCGGGGCGGGGCGACTGCGCGCCCGGAAGGCTGCTCTGCGCTGCCCGCGCGTGCGCCACCCGGCCTTCCCCGACGGGGGCGGGCCCGTCACGTTCCAGCGCCTGCGGACCGCGCGTGCGCCCGGCGCCACGTGACCTAACGGGCTGACGAGGCTCCGCGAGCGGGGTAGAGGGGATCGGACAGCCACGTCGTCGGGGGCGCGGCTCCGCTGGAGGAGACTGACTAATCTTAAAACCAAAACGTTTATTGGGAGTGTATACAAAAGTCCCCAGTCATAAAACCATTACAAACCAGCGAGGAAAAGAAGGAAGAGCGCGTTTGGCTTGCATCCGAAAGCCAACCGCTCCGAAGGGGCACAGGCCCGCGGGGCCGACGCCTGGGGGCTGAAACCCAGACCCCGGAGCCGCCCTCCCGACCTTGAGGAGCCGTCGGAACACAGGGGGCCTCCGCCTGGGAAACCTGGGCAGGGGTTCGCTGACCTGGGGTGGCGAGAGGCCCAGCTCCCCGCCTAGTGGGCAAGCCTTCGGGGTCCCTTGGGCGGCCGCCCCAACCCAGCCCCACTCTGGTGGCCATGCCCTCTCCAGCCCGTTTTTTCTCTTAAGTAATCACACATGGGACCGAGACAAAGGAATGATTTCTGCTTCATCTTAAGTGGCTTAAAGCTAAGTGGGTTTAACTGCAAACTGTTCCCCAGGCCACCCGCCACCACTGGATCGGCTCTGCGCTTCAAGACTTGGTGAACAATGACACCAAATGGCCAGCTCCCCCTTCCCCACCCCCACCAGCCAAGGGGAGCCAGCCCAGACACCCTCGTAGGGAGGAACCAGCTTGGCCTTGAGAATCAGCTTGTTGGGGGCACCCCACCCTGCACTGGGGGCCCTGGGGGTATCTGCGCCCACAAAGGAGGGTAGGATTCTGCCCCTTCCTTCCTGTCCACCAGCCCAGCCTCGATTCCAGCCACCAGACCAATTTTAGGGCAGCTCTGACCTGACCCCCAGAGCAGTGGAGTCTGAGACCCACCTCCCAGTGCCCCACCTCTGCTCTCCAGACCGTCCAGGCAAACGGGATAGGAGGAAGGAAAGGGTGACCACTGGGCCCGGGAAGATCCACAGGATCCCAGGATGCCCTCTGCTGCTGTGGGCCATCAGGAGGGGACAGCTGCCCCTTCCAGGAACAGCTCTAGTACATCTCCTGCAGAGGAGGGAGAGGGACGGGCCCAGGGCACAGATACAGAACCCAGCCCTCCTCTGTAGCAATTCCCAGGGGGACCCGTGCCAAAGGGGGAGCTCTATAAGTGCTCCCGCACACCTGGGTGGCTCAGTGCTGCGACTTTCAGACTTGAGCTGCGCTTTCTGAAGGGAGGCTGGGGGCTCACAGCCAGCCCCCCAACATTGCCCCCTTGGGGACTGTCCCCGGGAGCGTGGAGTGAGGCCCTGAGGAGGGATCCTGGCCATCTGTGGTGACCAATGTAAAAAAATAAATATCCATTAAAAAAATAACTTCGGGGATCTGTGCAGGACAGCGATAGGCAGGGACGGCGCGGACGGCAGCGAGCGGACAGCGAGGCGTGGGGCCCTCAGGCATCTGCGGACAGGTCCAGCCAGGGCGGTGGGAAGGCCGCAGCACCCCAGCCTGTGCCAGGGGTGCGTTCGGGGCGGCCCTCAGCCAGTGCACACGGCAGTCATAGGATGGGGCGGGGGATGCTGGTTCCATGTGGACAGTTGTCCCAAAACCAGCTGTTCCGTGAGGCCACCCGGTGTGGCCCACATTCACGCTGCAGACACATCTCAGAAGCAGCTGGCCCTGCCTCCTCCTCCTGCGGCCCCCGGGGCGAGGACGTCAACTGCAGAAGGCTCTGGAAGCTCGAGGGGCCGGCTGCTAGAGGGGAGGGTACGGGGAGCCCCCCCCCCCCAGCCGCAGAGCCCCCAGACTTAATCAGGCAACCCCTGCGATAAAAGCCGGCAACCCCGTGCGCCACACTTCGGCCTGGTTCGCTCGGCCAAGGCGCCAAACCCCCGGGGCGGCCCCGCCAGTGGGACCCCGTTCTGAACGTGGTGTCTGAAAAGCGTGGTGAGCCTGGGACTACCGGCTCGGGTGCTTTGCTGCGCGGGCTGCGGGGCCGGCAGGTGGCAGGCTGCCCCCCGCAAGCACGCAACCACCGAGCAAAGCCTCTCGCGAACCCGCCCGCGTTCCGACAGCTTCAAGGTCTCTAGAAAGGTACCGAGGACGAAAGAAAGCCAAGGATACAAAAACAGTTTTCGGGGGGGGGGGGAGCGCCCTTCACATCACGCGGCAGCCTCGGGAGGTGGTCCTGGGGTCCCCCTGCAAGGAAGAAGGCAGGACGGGGTTAGGGGCGCCCCCACCTGGCCAGGTCGGGCAGGACCGGGCCTGGGAGCTTAGGAAGCAGACGCAGGCCGACGGCACCGCTGCGGCTTCAGCCTGGTGCCCCGTTCCAGAACCTTCCACGTTGTCTCCCCGCTCTCCTCTGAATGGAGCGATATAGATCACGTTTTCCTTTCAGATGCCGAGCGAGTCTCATGGCTCCTAGCACAGGGCTCCCTCAACTCCGTGAAGCCTTTGCTCAGGTCGAGGGTTAACAGGCTGGAGGACACGGGAGGGTCCACTGAGGCCCCCAGGGCTGGACCTGCGTGCTCCTGACAGTCATTTTCAACGCCCCACCTGGGGGCAGGGGAACAAAGCCTGTAGAGCGCCCCTACCTGCTGGTGGAAGAGGTCCTCTTCCCCAAAGTCAGCGCCCTCCTCCACGTCCTCTCCGTCCTCCGGCTCCCGCACCACCGACTGCTTCACGGCCCTCATGGCCACTTCCTGTGGGGGACAGCCGTCCAGGTCACCGCGGCCACAGGGCGTCGGCCGGGCTGCAGCCCGACGCGCGGGCACTCCCGGACCCCGTCCTACCTCTCCGTCGGCATTGAGCAGGGCGGTCCGGAAGCTGTGGCCGGTGCCCCAGCTGTTCTGGGTCTTCCACACCAGCGTCGACGGGGGATTGTGGGCCACCCCCGCTCCAGCTGCCCACACCTGGGACACACAAGGGCCCCGTCAGAGCCATCGAGACCCCCGGCCTGGCTCTTCCCGCCCATGGAGGGCGGGCCCCAGGGCTCGGGCTCCGCAAACAGGTGCGGCTGGAATGGGGCCCACTGGCTACAGGCCCACTTCCACCCCTGTGACCTGTCTGCCGGGACCCAGACGCGCCTCCCTGAGGACCCGCGTTGCTCAGGCCCCGCCTGGACAGGCTCCAGGGAGGCGCCGCCAAGATATACACGGGTGACGCCCGCCTCATGCTGCCGGGCCAAGCCCGCGGCCTGGCACTTACCGTGACCGTCTGGCCAGCCCGCAGCACGTATCTGGGCGTGAACTTGTAGGAGACCTCGTCCCCTTCGGCCACCTGCCTCTGGATCCTCCAGTTACCCAGTGACTGGTCCTGGGGAAGGGACAGGTGCCCGAGACTGGCTCCCACGGAGCCCCTGACCCCACCCCGGGCCGGGCCTCACCTGGTCCGAGTTGTTCCTGAGCCGCACAAACTTGCCGTCCATGTCTATCTCCTCGATGCTGACGCTGCCCGCCGCCGAGGCCTGCTGGGCCAGGTGCAGGCTGCCGCTGCTGCTACCCGAGCCGAAGCCGCTGGAGTCGGAGCCCTGGGGCTGCTCCACCTCTAGCCGCTTCCGCTTCCCGCGGCCCAGACGCCTGGTCGTGGTCACGCTGCTGCCGCTGCTGCTCGATGT
>RJWH01004713.1:22374-98471 GCA_004363575.1 Solenodon paradoxus
GTGATTCCCCCGGGGTCACCTGCTAGTCCCGCCCCCAGGTCCCCCGGGGTCACCTGCTCGCCCCGCCCCCAGGTCCCCCGGGGTCAACTGCTCGCCCCGCCCCCGGGTGTCCCCCGCGGTCCCCGCCCCGCCCCGCTCCGCCCCGCCCCCGGGTGTCCCCCGCCCGCCCGCCCCGGGCGCGCCGTCACCTCGCGCGTCGTCACCTCCTCGCGCTCCGAGATGGTGAGCAGCAGCCGGTCGTTCTCCAGCTCCAGCGCGCGGACGCGGTCGATGTACAGCGCCAGCCGGTCGTTGAGCTCGCGCAGCTCCTCCTTCTCCTGCAGCCGCGACAGGCGCGCGGGCGACAGCGGCGCGGCAGGCCCGGGCGCGCGGGAGGGCGGCGGCGCGGCCATGGCGGCGGGACGGCGGGCGGCGGGACGGCTGGGCTCGGCCCATTCAATCCCCGGCAAGATGTCGCCGCCGCGGGGCCGCCTGGGGCGTGTAGTCCGCGCGCGGCACGCCGGGACTTGTAGTCCGCGCCGGCGCGGCTCTGGGCTCATTCAATCCCCGGCAAGATGGCGCTGCCGCGGGGCCGCCTGGGAGAGTGTAGTCCGCGCGCGGCACGCCGGGACTTGTAGTCCGAGCCTGCACGGCGGCCGGCGGGCTGGAGGCGCGGTCCCGGCTGGAGGCGCGGCGTCTCCACGGCTTCGTGCTCGTCGCCGAGGTGGGAGAGAGTCTCTGAATCGGAGGGAAACGCAAAAGGCCACGCACTGTGTGACTGCACTTGTAGCCAGTGTCCAGAGCAAGCAAATCTCTGCAGCCTGCCTTCTGCAAATGCGTGCTTGGGACGGATGGGCCCCGTCTCTCCGTTGGGGGGAGAGTGCAGCGGCAGGCCTGGGGGACCCCGGCCCCTCGGGCACTTGATGCCCAGCACCCTCACCGGGGGCGAGGGAGGGGTCACCAACAGTGCCTCCAGATGCTGCCACTTGTCACCCGGGGCGCGGATGGTCCCATGCTCGCTCGCCTCGGAAATTGCCAGGTGTTCTGTGGGCGGGAGAAATCCGCCTCCCCTGACACCTACCTTGGGACCTTGGCTCAGACTCACGTGTTAGGTGCCACAGCGTCCCCAGAGACGATAAATATCGTATATGTGTACACACATGGCTTGATGGTCATCCTTCCTTAAAGCTCATAAAAGAGACCCCAGAAGACAGGAAATTCAAACGATAAGCCACGTTCAAGTAAGAGCTAAATTGCAATCCCAGTTCCGAACAGTCACTACTTTTGAAATCTGGGGACACTCATGTATGACAATGTTCCTGAAATGGCCTTTATTGTGTCAGCAAATGACACTCCAACAATGTGATTCCCTCCGCAGGCTTTGAGGGCGGAGGGCAGCTTCTGCTGATGCGGTACCCAGCACCCGGTACTAACAGTCTCTTACCAGAAGAGTACCCCCTCCTTAGAGCCCAGCACCCTCAAAGCCCCTGACCCGTCAGTGGCACAGTGCCTCCCCGTCCCGGCAACTCCTCCTCCTCCCTTCCCTCCTCATTCTCTTCTCCCTGCTCTTCCTGCCCTCTTTCCCCTTCTCCCTTCTCCTTCTCTCCTCCTCCTCCCCTTCCTCATTCTCCTGTTAATATTTTTCAAGATAACAACATAATATAAGCCCATATGTGCAGGGTCCCCATTCCTCAAATATGTCAGCATACCACGTCCACCACCAGATTACCAAAAGTCCTCCCCAGTCCACTGGACCCACCAACCCTTGCTCCCACCCTCACCCCTTACTCGCTCATAACCTCAGTTCTGTTGCCAGTGTCCAAGGGTTGAGGGTTTTTTGTCTGTTCTTTCACTAATTATTATCTTCCATCTGTGACAGTCATCTGGTGCTTGTCTTTCTCCTTCTGACCTATCTCACTGAGCATCCTCCCCTCTAGTTCCATCCACGTTGTCACAAAGGGCAGGGCTGCCTCTTTTTTAGGGCTGTGTAGTATTCCACGGTGGATCTAGACCACATCTTCTTTGTCCATCATCTAATGATGGGCACTTAGGTCGTTTCCAGTTCTTGGGGATTGCGAATAGGGCTGCAGTGAATATAGGGGTGCAGGTATCTGTGATTTAATGGTTTTGTGTCTTCTGGGTGCATACCCAATAGTGGAATGATGGAATCCTATGGAATTTACTTTTTTTGGGGGGGAGGGGGGAAATCCTCCATATCGCTTCCCACCCAGTTTGCACCAACTTACACTCCCACCCACAGTGCCTCGCCAGCATCTCTTGTTTCCAGACTTTTGAAGACCAGCCAGGAGACTCTCAGGAGTGAGGGGATGCCTCCATGCCTGGTGGCTTGATTTGCATTTCGAGAATGGCAGGTGAGGAGGAGCATCCTTTCTTCGGACTGTGGCCAGCAACGCTGTCTTCTGACTTTCACTGCGCCGCTGTGAAAGGCCACAGTTTTCTGTGCCCCTTACGGTGTGGGGGGGTGGGGGCGTATCAAAGAAAAAGTGGTAAAACCTAAGGGGGGAGGTAAGTGAAGCTATATGCGCTCTGGGGATGGCACGGGGTCGCCTTTCCTACCTTCCACCCCCAGACTTAAGTCACACGCCCCTCCCCATGAAGGCTCCCGCTGACAACCCGTCGCTGCCCCTACTCCCCGGAGGTCAGCGCCCCCGCAGCCCCCGCCCCCATGCGGGACACGCCCCCGCACGGGTGGGACTCCAAATCCCAGAAATCCCCGCGCCTCTCGGGGCTCCCCCTCCCTAAGCTCAGTTGGGAGGCGTTGGGAATTTTTGAATTTTGGCGCCCAGTGCTTGGGCGGGACGGCGACGGCTGAGGCCGGGTTAGTCACTCCCCACCTCCTTCGAGGTCTGGGCATCCGGCCACGCTGACCCGTCCACCCTGCGGGCGCCGCAGGCGGAACAGGAGGCCAGGGTGGGGGTGGGGGGTTAGGGTCCCATTCCAGGAGGAGAAACTGAGGCACGGAGGGATGAAGGGTCCTTGTCCCGGGTCCCCCCCGGCAGGCGCGTAGCGGAGGCGGGGTTCGCCCCTCCGACCCCAGAACGCGAGTGGTCAATTGCTGTCTGCTTTGGGGGCACGCGCGGTGGGCAGCCGGCCCTGTCCCTCCGCCTCCGGTTCCTCCCGCTGGAGTTTGGCGCCGGATTGTTCAAAATCTCAGTCCAACGGCTGCTGCTGGCACCCGGCCCGCATGGCACCCCCGGAGCCCGCGTCTGGGGCCCGGATTCCGGAGGCGGGAGTCTGTGCAGATTCCAGAGCCTAAAGCCTAGACGTTTCTGGGGGACAGGACGGTGGCTCGAGATCTGGGCAGCGGGGCCCAGAGCCTGGATCTGGCGCTTGGGGGCGCTCAGATTTAGGAGCCTCAGATTTAAGAAGGCATCTTCCAGAGCCCGGACCTCGGGGCGCCCGGATCCGTGGGTCTGTGATCCCAGAGGCCTGCGGCAAAGCCTAGCTTCCTCTTGGACCAGGTCTGGGCACCTGGGGCTGCAACCTCAGGAGGGCAGGTGGAATGCTACGCGACGGTCACAGGGGGGCACGAATACTTGAGATCTTCAAGACTTGACCGCCTTTGACCGCCTTTGTTGGGTGTGGTTTTTTTTAAAGAATGAAGGTAGGCAGGAAGAGAGGAAGAAGCATTTTTATTTTGTTTCCAGATTGGTAACTGGTTGTTACCTCCACCCCCACCGTCCTCCCGCCCCCCACCCCCCGGGCCCCGGATATGTGGTTTGCGCTCCTTCTGAGGCGATTGACCCAACCTCTGCTCCACCAGGGAGCACCTGGGATTCTATTTTGACCCTCAAATACGTCTGTGTTGCATAGTTCCGTTGACTAATCACATTAACTCAGTGCTTTGGGCTCAAGCTGGAAGATCTAAAACAGGTGCGTTCTCCAGCCACATCTCCGTCGCGGGTCATTGGTACTTAACGAGGACTCAGTCCACCATAGCTGGCACAGACGACGGGGTCCCCACAGGCTCCCCCACAGAGCCCAGGGGTGCAGGAGGCCCCACATCTAGATGGTGTCACTGACACTCTGTGATGTTTGCAAAAAGATGACATCACCTCACTGTGCATTTCTCAAAATGGTCATTCACTGACGTGACGTAGAGGCTTAAAGTCACTCACATTTCTTTTCTCAGTGACCCGGGGTCAGTGGGTGCAGGTGTAATGAGGGTGCAGTGTGGCTGGGTCATCGGTCTTGGGGCCTCAGGGGTGCATCCCAGTCTTTGTGCACAGCTGCCTCCCAGATCACCCAACAATTATTGAAAGGATTCAGCATGTCTCACCGCAGAAAACAGAGTCTGATTTGAATTCCAGACCCTCACTGTTCGTTGTACTAGGACACTGAGCTAGAAAGCAACCCAAATGTCCATTGACGAGAACAGAGAACTACTCTGTAACAGCACAGTGTGGAATATTATACAACAGTGAAAAAGGAACCCGCCTTCTCATCCACCCATACAAGGACTTTACCAAATGTCAGTGTGCAAAGAACAGAAAATTACTGCAACATGTTGTCACTTTTATATAATTCAAACCGCCTAAACTGGCAATGTTCTGTAGGGGTGATACGATGGGAAGAAAAGAGGGGAGTGTGGGTTTCCCCAATATCAGCATCCCAGTTCTGTCTGCAGGGGTAAGTCTCAGGGATGGTACAGAATTGAGTTTCCAGCAACATGTTGGTCACATTCTATGATGTAAGCCTGGTGGTTGTAGGAAGCTCTCTTCTTTAAGCTGGACATATATCTTATAAATGTTTTTGGTAAACTTGACATGAAAAAAATCTCTCAGACTCCTGTGTAGTGGAGCAGTTCCTAATGGAAATAGACTATCCCATCACAAAAAAAGGTATTTGGCGTGCTCTGGTGGCTAATTCTAATTCTAAGTCTAATTCTAAGTCTAATTCACTGGACATTGTCCACGTCCGTCCCAACTTTCCTGATTCAAGACCCAGGGTCCCAGGAAGAGCTAAGATGAAAAACTAAATAAAATAAATAAGATGCTTCTCCCTCCTTTCTCTTCCTGCCTGCTCACTTTCATTCCTGGCAGCACCTTTCCTCTAAAAAAAAAAGAAAGAGAAAGAAAGAAAGAAAGGAAGGAAGGAAGGAAGGAGGGAGGGAGGGAAGGAGGAAGGAAGGAAGGAGGAAGGAAGGAAGGAAAGAAAGAGAAAGAAAGGGAAAGAAAGGGAAAGAAATGCTTATATGTTTATGTGACCTGATAGAGCTGTTAACTTAGGACCCCCTGCAAGTAATCATGTTGCAAATCACCTAGAAACTTACACAAGTTTCTTTTATAAAAAAAAATCCAAAAAGAAATAAAATGTGAGTCACTGGTTAATTTAGATTTTCTGGTCCCTATCTTTTAAAGCATATAAAAAATGAGAGAAATTAATTTTTACTATATTTTGCTTAACTCAGTATGCCCCAAATATTCAAACCGTTTTATAATCAGCATGTTTTTTTTTCCTCTTTTTTTTCCCCCCCTCCAAATTGATATAAACCCAGGATGGTTTGTATTATCCCTCCCTACCCCAAATCTCAGAACAGGCTTATTTTAATTTTTCTAAAAGTAATGAACACCCCTTTACATATTTTGGGTTTATTTTCAAACATTGACGTCAATCCAGGTTGAGTACTTCCTGTTCACAGAACTGGAAAAACGAAATAAATAAAATAAATCTCGAGCGCCCCCTGGTGGCCCAGCGGTCTAGTACATCCCGCATCCATCCCCATGTCCTGAGTTCAAGACCCGGGTATGGAGGGAACAACCAATGTCAACAACTAAATAATATAAGAAAGTGCTTCTTCCACCTCTCTCTTCCTGCCGGCTTACTCGCCTTCATTCCTGCCTTCACCCTTTAAAAAAAATCCATCTTTTCATTCACAGCGAGTCTCCAAACTCTGGTGTGTCTTTTATATTTACAGCATCTTAGGGGCTAAATTTTCAACGTCTTCACCAAGCAACACAAGTAGGGTTGAAATGAAAACATTTTCCATCGCTCCTGCTTGTCGATTTTATTGCAAATTCAATCCGATTTAATCGTTGGTTTCTCGGCCACAGCCGCCACATGTTACGGACTCCACTGGGCACCAGATACCTGGTCAGCACAGGTGAGAGACTGTAGTGGCCTGGGCTGGGATCGGTGGTGCCCTTTGACCTGGGCTGTCTTCCTTTATGGACCTCGCTGAGAACCCAGGGTCCCTGTTTCCCTCGCCTGGATGTGACCTCCCAAAGGCAGATGTCTTCTCGTGTGCAAACCCAGCATCCAGAGATAGCCTGGGTGTGGATGTGGAGAGCAGGGACGCAGTTGGACTTGGGGGCTGAGATGCTGTCTGTGCAGGTGAGCTTCTGGGGTGAAGAAGAGAAGGGGGAGGATGTTCCCAGGTTAGGGCACCGTATTAGGACAGGCTCGTCTTCCAGGGCAGAATCTGCAGCCAGCAGGGAGCTCGAAATCTGAACTGGACGCGCTAGGGAGCTTTGACAATTTGCATTCCATTCTACGACTGTAACAAACTAACCCTAAGGCTTTGTTACATCTTCTGATTGAACTGGTGGCTCTTGTGTCTGCATCTGCGTCTCTGAAGTCAGCGTGGTCCAGCCCAGCCCTTTCTGTTTGATCTTGGTGCTCCCCGGGGCCCCACTCCCGAGCAGCCTTCATTTATAGAGTCCGAACTCTCTCAGAGGCAGAGAGAAGCTGGTGTGTTCTTGAGGTCCAAGCCCACGGCCGGGAGTGTCACTTCCCTCGTGCCCATGGTCAAGGCCGTCATAGACGTGACTAAGGTGGAATGGGAGGAGACAACAGTCTACCAGTGGGAAAATGCAGAGGGACTGTGATTTCCACCCCAACAGGTTTTTTGTTTTTTTTTTTAAGGAAAGGTGCAGGCAGGCATGAAGGCGAGCAGGTAGGCAGGAGAGAGAGGAGGAAGAAGCATTTTTCTTTTATTTTTATTTAGTTGTTCACACTGGTTATTTCTCCCCAGACCGGGGACTCGAACCCAAGCGTGCCGCTCCTTTAGAGGGGGGGTGACTTAACCGCTGCTCCACCAGGGGGCGCCAATAGAGTCTTCTTAAGATGACAGACTTGTAACCACAGGTTCCAGCGTCTGGAAACACGTGTCCCTAAGAGACCCATTTTCCAGGGTTCTTCCGAGCTGACCGAGATAGACCCCATTGTTTTTAGTTCAGCTGTAATAAGAAAGCAAAGTGAAACCACCTTAGGTTAGCATTTCACCTTACTCCGAAGCTGTTAACGCTGTGGTTTTGCTTTCCTTTGCTTGGGTGATGACGAAGAGCAGTAGTTCATCATGGGCCTGTTGGTGGGAGTTGGCCTGAATCTCCACTGTGTTGGGGTGCGTCCTGTCGCCCCAGAGTCACATCCCCCGGAACCTAGTTGAGTCTAGCGGTGTTGTATCAGAAGAGGGAGATTTGGTCCCTGAGAAACGACGCAGAGAGACGCCAGGACTGGAGTGACAGCCCAAGGGACATCCCAGGGTCCCAGAAGCTGGTGGGCGGGGCCTGGGACAGACCATCCTTGACCTCAAAATCAGCCTGCCCATCTTGGTTTTTGTTTGTGTGTTTGCTTTAAAGGAAGAGTACAAGTGACCCGATAGATGGAGTGCTCCTGGTGGAGTAGTGGTTGGGTCTGCCGCCTCTGGCTGAGCGCAGGCCACATCCCTCCCAAGGACCCGGGTTCATGTTCCAGGGCCAGGGAGAGCCACCAAGACGAGCAACTCAATCAAATCAAATCAAATACTTCTTCCTGCCTGCTTGCCTTCATTCCTGCCTGCACCTATGGGTTTGTTTTTTTTTTTAAAGTGACCTGATGGAAATAGAGAAGTGGCCTATAACACTTCTGAGCATGTACATCTAGGAAGCAAACGCATGACTGCACCCTATGGCCCAGGAACGCGAGGATTCTGTGCGTTCTCGGACCCTATTAGGACACCTTGCTGGTGGTACCTTTATTCCCTTGGGAATAAAAATACACCATTTCAGAAACACCTCCATTGTATGCTGATAAGCATGCTACTTGCTTTTACATTTTATTTATTTAATTTCGAAAGGACAGGGGCAGACAGGAATGAAGGGGAGCAGGCAGGCAAGAAGAGAGAGGAGGAGGAAGCGCTTATTTTATTTAGTTTCCCATCTTGGTTGTTCCCCCAGCGCCTGGATGCAAACCCAGGTCCTTGGGATGTGTGTGGACTGTGCCTGGTGTACTAAACAGCTAGGCCACTGGGGGCGCCTCTAATTATTTTTTAACCTGACGAGGAACCCCTGAGAGTGTTGTCGGGGACCCCTTCGGTTCTTCAACCTGCCCGCATACATTGAGCACCTACTGTTTACTAGGAATAGCGCAGATCAAACATAAACCTCTGCCCAGGTGGGACTGAATTCCCAGTGAGGGGCACAGGCTCTGTGGCTGGGGTGGCCAGGTGCAGACCCTGTGATGCTCATGGAGCCGTGTTCGAGACCCAGGGCCAGGAATGATGATGATGATGATAATGATGATGATGATGATGGTGATGAAGGGTCTTCTAAGGAGTTTTGTTCTTGGGGTGAGCCCAGGGACCTTCGAGACTTAGGGTTTGGAAGGGCCCTTGGGGAGCTTGGGGTACCAGCTAAGGGGAGAGACAGGTGTGCAGAGAGGCGGGAAAGGGGTGACTTCAAGTGGATTTTTTTTTTAAGGGAGGGTGCAGGCAGGAATGAAGGCCAGCAGAGACAGGCAGGAAGAGAGAGGAGGAAGAAGCATGCATTTATTTTATTGAGTTGGTCATCTTGTTTTCCCAGGACCTTGGTCTTGAACCTGGGACCTTGGGAGGTACCGGGACAGCGCCCTGCGGACTAAACCGCCAGGCCACCAGGGGGCGCCCCACACGGCGTTTAAGGCGTCTACCGCAGTGAAGGTGCGGGGACGCTTTCAGAGGGAAGCCCCCACTCCCAGCGCGCACAGTGCGAGCGGCGGAGGTGGCTTGAGCCCGGGAGGCTAATCCGCACCGGAAAGCCCCCCAGCCCCCCCACCCCCCGGGGTGGCACAGTCTCAGACCCCCGGGTCCCCCGCGGCCTCTTCCCCGCACCTGCGCTGCAGCGCTGGCCGTCTGCTTCCCGCGCTGCCGTCCTCACCAACTTCCAGCCCATCCTGGCTCCGCGATGACTCATCGCGGCCCGGAAACTTCTCCTGGGGGACAGGAGTCACGTCTCCTTCAGCCCGTGCCAACAGCTAAACAAAACATGATGTCAGAAGCAAAATCAAGGGCTTCCTGGCACGTCCAGGGACAGACCCAGACTGCACCCCCCTCCCCCCCCGCGCAGCCCCTACCCCCAGGCCCACCTTACCGACCTCAACTCCGCTTTGTGCAGAGAGCAATCCGAGAGGAGGCTAAGGGGAGAGACAGGTGTGCAGAGAGGTGGGGGGAAACTGAGGCACAGGGCGGTGGAGCGACGAGGTGTGGAGTTCACAGCTGTGAATGCAAATGTGGATGTGTCCTTGCCACCCTCAAACATTCCCAGGGGCTGCGGGCAGACGGGGGAGATCCACGGCCCTGGGCAGACCAGCCCCATCCTCCTGGAGCCCTGGCTTCCTACCCTCTCTGGTGGAAACCCCCCTGCCTCCCAGGTTTGTGTGGGGGTTGGGGAGCTAAGGACACCGTCCAGAAGTAGGGCTGAGACTAGATGAGGTAAACATTTAGATGAAAAATCCCCCTTTAATACTGTATTTTTTGAAAAAATGGAAACCATACATGCAAAAAAAAAAAAAAAAGTGCACACTGGATAACTTTTCAAAAAAAATTTTTTTTAAGGAAATGTGCAGGCAATAATGAAGGTGAGCCCGCAGACAGGGAGAGAGAGGAGGAAGAAACTCTTCATTTTATTTTATTTAGCTGTTCACGCGGCCGCGCCCCAACCTCTGCCCCCGTGTTGAACAGTGTACCAAACGACTAGACCACCAGGGGGCGCCAAAAGGTGAATTTTATTAAAATTATTTTCAGAGGCCACCCTGGTGACTTAACGCTTAAATCCACCCGAAGTAATTCACATGCATCCCAAAGACCCGGATTTGCTAGCTAGGGCTGGAAAGACAACCAAGATGAACAACTAAAGATAAATAAATAAAATGCCTTTTCCTCTTCTCTCTTCCTGCCCGCCTGCCTTCATTCCTGCCTGCAACTTTCTTTCAAAGTTATTTTAAGTGTTATGCACACTCTCACATGTATATACATACATATACATATATACACATATGTATATACACCTATATGTAAGAGGTTGAAGAAGTACTTTATATTTATTTAGTTGCTCACATTGGTTGTTACCCTGGGTCTTGGACCCAGGATCTTGGGATGTAGGTGGGCTGTGCCCAGGGTGTACTAAAGTGCTGGGCCTCCAGGGCATGCCGATGTGTATATATATATATGTATACACACACACACTCACACACACACACACACATATATTAATTGAGGTAACATTGATTTACAACTTTACCTAAGTCTTAGATATACAGGGTCCCAGTTCCTCAAATATATGATCACACACCCTGCCCTCCACCAAATTATTATGAGTCCTCCCCCACTGACCACTGGACCCCCCACCCCTTGCTCCCCTGCCACTCCTTCCCCTGGAGTGACCTCAGTTCTATTGTCAGAATCCAAGAGTTGGTTTAGTTTACTCTTCCTTTGCTTTGTTTCTTTATCTTCCACATCTCAATGAGATCATTCCATATCTTTCTCCTGATATCTCTCACGGAGCGTCCTCCCCTCTAGTTCCACCCACCTTGTCGCAAATGATAGGGTCCCACCTTTTCGGGGCTGTGTAGTATTCCACATTGAATCTAGACCACATCGATTTTATCCATCATCTGATGATGGGCACTTGGGTTGTTTCCAGTTCGTGGTGATTGTAAATAATGCAGCAGTGAACGTGGTGGTGCAGATATTTTTTTTTGCATAGACTTCTTCCTCTTTCAGGTAGATACCAAGAAATGGAATTTCTGGGTTGTGCAGTAGTCCTATTTCTTTCTGAAGAACCGCCATACTGTTCCCTAAAGCTATTCCCCTAATGTACATTCCCACCCAGCGTGCACAGGAGTTCTCTGAAAGGGCGGATATGGTATGTAAATTCAATTTTAAAAAAAGAGAGAGATAAAGAAATGCTCTATATTGTTGGCTAAGTTTTGGGGCACCCTCTTCATCTGGGGGGAGGCAAAAATTGTCATGTTTTCTCCCACCTAGTCCCTGCTCTATTCGGAGGAAAAGCAGGGTCTCAAAGACTGTGTTCCAGATTTTTCCTGGCTGTGTTCTTGACCTGACATCCATCTCCTGTCTCCCCAGAAAGACACCTGTTTGTCCTTTCACTCTTGGTTTTGTCTCCCTAGTTGGACTTTTCGCTGTACACTCCCAACATTTGTCCTCCACCCCCGGGATCTTGGAATATCTGAACGCATTGGAATACCTCCCAGCAGCATCTTTCTCTGCGTCCTTGAATTCATAACTCTCGGCCCCCACATCTTCTCTCATACACGTAGAACAGTCCCCCAAGAGTTACTTCTGGGGCCCTGAGGGAGGTGTGATGTTAAAGGAGAAACGGTTCACAAAATGCTTAGCACATAGTAAATGCTCAGTATGTTTTTTCCTTAATCCATCCATATAACGCAACACGAGGCTCAATTTTAAAGCGGTGGTTTTGGCGGCCCCTGGTGGAGAAGTACCGTCCGCATCCATCCCGAAGACAAGGATTCACTTCCCAGCGCCTTGGGAACCAGCAAGATGTGCAACTAAATAGAATAAATAAAGGCTTCCTCCTCCTCCTCCCTCTATTCCTGCCTGCCTGCTCGCCCTCATTCCTGCCAGCTCCTTTTTTTTTTTTTTAAATCTATATGTTTATTGTAGTTTATTCGTTTTATTGCTGTCTCTGCTTATGAGTAATACCATACGATGTCTGTCTGTCTTTCTGGCTTATCATTTCCTCCAGGCTGCTGCAAATGGCAGGGGGTTGCCTTTTTCATAGCTGTATAATATTCCATGGTGTATATCGACCGCATCTTCTTTATCCGCTCTGTTGAGAGGCATTTAGGCTGTTTCCAGCTGTTAGCTGTTGTAAATCTCGCTGCCATGAATACGGGGGCGAGGACATCTCTGCGAAGGAAGATCTGGGAGAGAGCCAATGGGATAAAAGGGAAATAATTGTCTTGTGAAGGATAAAATGAAATCGTGGCGAACTTACTGTTTTATATACATTTGTAGAGTTAATGCCATGTCTGTCTTAAACCTAATTAATGCGCGAATGCAATAGCCCGTCAATGAACTAAATTAAACATCAAAATAAGGCGCCCCCTGGTGGAGGGGAGGTTGAACACAGTCCATGTCCATGTGAGGACCAGGCTCCGCGTCCAGGGGCTGGGGTGGGGGGACGGGGGACAACCAAAATGACTAGAATAAATAACTAAAATAAAATAAAGTACCTCTTCTGCTTCTGGTCGCCATCATTCCTGCTTTCCCTTTTATGAAAAATAAAAGTGATGGTTTATAAATTGTAGAGACAAGGCTCTCTTTGGGAAGGTGGGTGTACTATGCCCATTTCTCTGGCTGGGAGGAATCTCCAGCTCATACATTCAAACCTGGAGAGGCTGTGGGTCTCCTGGTAGATTGGAGTTGACTTGGACACCCTCAGGCCAAGTGAGGGGTAAGTCAAGGCAGAGCATCACACGGAGGCGCCAAAAACTCAATCGACAAGGTAAATATTTTCATTCTCTATTTTTAAAGTCAAAATCCATGTAGAAAGGAACCCATGATAAACCAAAGATCAAAATCATTGAGACGGGCTGTGACCTTGAATCCACCCAGCCTCCCCTCTTCAGACCCTGTCTTCCAGGATTTATATTTTATTCATGATGGGTGAATAAGAGACAGAGATTTTGATTTAAAAAAAAAATTGCAGTCGAATATTGTTTCTCTTGGTGGCTGAGTTTTGTGGCATGTCCTGAAAATATGTCATCAACTTGTCTCTCCGTAATCCCTAGCCTGGGCTGCAATACCATTTTATCGACCAAAAAAGATGGAAACAGTCCAGTGTCCATGGACAAACAGATGGAGACACACACCGTACTCTCACCCTCTGGATTGTCACCAGCCTTCAACAGGAAGGGGATACCGACACTCACGCCCATGTGGAGGGACCTTGAGGATGTGACCCTCAGTGACATCAGCCAGACACACAAGGACACATCCTGCGGGATCCCCTCCCAGGAGGACCCTAGAGAAGTCAGGTCACAGAGACAGAAAGGAGGGGCTGGGGCCGGGACTGGGGGAGGAGAGGGAGGGAGGGGCTGATGGGGTCGGGTGTCAAATGGAATCTTCTGGAGACGGAGCTGGGGAGGGCTGTGTACCGTGTGAATGATTAATGCTCCTAAATTGCATCTGTACAAACCATTGACACAACTGATAATGTGCATATTTTGCCATAATAAAAATGTCCCAGAACAGTCGTTGGTCATATTTGTTTAAAAAAATACTGCATCTCTGGGGCTCCATGGTGGAGTAGCGGTTTGGTCACCTGCGTCCACATGCACCCCAAGGACCGGGGTTCGAGTCCCGGATGGGGGAGAACAACCAAGGTATAACTAAATGAAACTAAATAAAACGCTTCTTCCTCCTCTCCCTGTTTGCCTGCTCGCCTTCATTTCTACTTGCATCTTTTAAAATACTGCATCTGTAAAATAGTTAGGTTGCATGTATAAAATACTGAGTATACAGAATATGACAACTGTCACCGTCTGGCCCCCGAGTCCCTTCCGGAGCGGCGCCTTCAGGAACCTCGCGCGGCCACCAGGTGGCGATGATGCGCCTCGGAGCTCGCGGGACCTTTCTCGCGCGCACGGTGGGCGGCGCGGAGGCGGCGCGATGCGTCAGCAGGACCTGCAGGCAAGGGAGCTCGTGGAAATCAGCCGCTGGGGCCGAAGCCAGACCCCCAGGTTGGCGGGGGAGGGCACGCAGCTGTGAGTCACCCGGGAGCCCCCAACCTACTGTGGGAGACAGTCCCACGTTGTCCTGCCTGCCTGGTGCGTGAACTGCCTTTTAGGGGATCGGCAGGAGCCCTGGCGTGCGGCCATGCCTGACGCATGCATGTGGCCCCGACACCAACTAGCTAGTGATTTGCAGGGTGCAGGCCTCACTAAGCCTCAGTTTCCCCTTTTGCATAATTCAGAGAAATATAACCCGTTTTCCGAGTCCTTGAACTGCAACATAGGGCGGCGCGCTCAGAACATATCTATACCCACCCTAGGCAAGTAGTCAGGCTCACCGCACAGCGGGGGGACGGAATCACTCTCCCCAGGTTTCTCCCGGCCTTGATTTCCCCCACCGTGAGGCGTGGAGGTGCGGTCAACCGCTAGAACTCCAGACGCCGGCAGGGGGCGCGGAACCGGTGGCACCCAGTCACCTGCGCCTCCCACTGGCGTCCCGTCCTGAAACTCACTGAGCACGGGGAGGGGGCGCCGGGTCTCGTTCCTAGGGCGCCTGGAGCTTTGCAGACCCTGTTTTAGGCGGGGTGGGGGAAGGGGTGGGGTGGGTACCTCGAGGCGGCCTCCAGTAACTACCAGATGACATTTATTGAGCGCTTACCGTGTACGCCTTTTATGGAATGCTTCCTGCAACCCAGTGGGGCCGCTGTGCATTGTCAGGATGGGGGGCGGGGGGGACGCAGAGGCGGCTTTTGCAGCCCACAATTTTGGACACCTGGAGGCGACCTCCTTCCTGCTCCCACCACCATTTATTGGGCGCTTACTGTGTACCCCTCATTTTACTTCCACTCCCTTCAACCCTGTGAGACCCCGTTGCATTCCCATTAGCTACGGAGGCCCTGAGAACTGAAGTCACCCAGGGTCTGGGGTCCCCGCAGCCTGGGAAAGTCTCCCCTGCCACCTTCTCACACCACCTGGAAGGTATCAGGCTGCAAATCGAGCCCCCTGTTCAGGCGCAGGCCGGGGACTCTCCCGGAGCGGGGAGGGGATTCCAGGCACCCCCCTCCTCCCCAATCCCTGAAAGTCTGGGCCGCCTCGCGCACTGGAAATCCCGCGCACGCCCCGAAACGCGCCGCGGCTGCCGGGAAATCAGGAGAAAAACTTCTGCTTTTTTTTTTTTTTCTGCTTTTCTGGCACTCACGCTACCCCCCCTACCCCCCCGCCCAGCCCTCCTACCGGCTCTCGCCCCCACGTGGGGCGCCCCCGCGCGGCGCTCCGCCCCCTTCCGATCTTAGACCAATCGTAGCGCGCCTTTCCCTCGTCTTTGTTGATGCGCCAATAGGAGGAGCCGACCGGCCTCCGAGTCCACGCCCCTTGCAGTAACTCTATAAAAGAAGGCGCTGAAGGCCGCGGGCTCAGATAGCCGAAGCCGCGGACGCGTTTGCTGCCTCCTGTGGATCTCTGGGATTATCCTCGCTAAGGACTTTGCAATTATTTTTCTGCCTTTTGCGGAGAGGATTTCGCTGCCTTGCGGAAGGACTTGGACGAGGGCTCGGATTCCCTGGGAAGGTGTTGGGCTCTTCAGCCTCGGATTTTGCATTTTCTCCCGTGAGATTGTCGTGGGGCTGGATTATAACCGCAACATGACACTGGAAGAACTCGTGACTTGTGACAACGCGGCGCAGAAGTAAGTAGCCCGGGCGTCCCCGGCCGCCTGAGGTCGGCAGAGCCGGGCTGGACCGGGCTGGGCCGGGCGGGGGGCCGAGCGCCGGGTGGCCGGCCCGCGCTGACCCCCTGCCTCCCCTCCGGCTCCAGGATGCAGACGGTGAGCGCCGCCGTGGAGAAGCTGCTGGTGGCTGCGCAGCGCCAGGACCGCCTCACGGTGGGGGTCTACGAATCGGCCAAGCTGATGAATGTGTGAGTTAGAGCCCCCTCCCCGCTCTGGGCGCGGGCGGGGACCCCCTCCGCTCTGCACACGCCCTGATGCACCCCCTCTTCTGCATGCGGCTGGAACTTCCCCACAGTCCCCACGGTGTGGGTCGAAGGTCTCTGCTTGCTTGCTTGCTTGCTTGCTGTGGCGGGGTGGGAGGAGAGGGTCGGCGGGGGCCAGGCTGCAGGCCTGCCTGCATCATTTGCAAGCACCCGCTTCTCTCGCTGCCTTCCCTGCCCCCCCAAACTTTGAACCGCGTGCCCTCTGCCCCCAGCCACCCTCTGCACACGGAGGCCGCCCCCTACACACCTGCGGTTTCGCTTTGCTTTTTTGCAAACTCTTTCCCCCGGCGCCGCGTGGCTCCGCCCTCCCGGTTCCAGCTGACGGCTCCTCCCTCTGTCCTCTCCCTACCCAGGGACCCCGACAGCGTGGTCCTCTGCCTCCTGGCGATTGACGAGGAGGAGGAGGACGACGTCGGCCTGCAGATCCACTTCACGCTCATCCAGTCATTTTGCTGTGACAATGATATCAACATCTTGCGCGTGTCCGGCATGCGGCGCTTGGCGCAGCTGCTGGGGGAGCCGGCCCCGACCCAGGACACGACGGAGGCCCGGGACCTGCACTGCCTCCTGGTCACGGTGAGCCGCGCCCCGCCCGGGTGCCGTGTTTGTCAACAAAGCCGCGGCCCCAGCTCAGCACTCAGCCACGCTCGGCATGTCCCGTGGGCTGTCCTGCCGCCCCGTCACCACCCAGCTAGCTATTTTGAGCCGGCCTGTTTTCCCCACAGGGGCCCCGGGAGAGGGAGGCGCCCCGCCCACTCCCGGGGGCTCCCTCCTCTGAACCCCTTCTCTTGCCTGCTTCCACAGAACCCTCACACGGACACCTGGAAGAGCCACGGCCTGGTGGAGGTGGCCAGCTACTGCGAAGAGAGCCGGGGCAATAACCTGTGGGTCCCTAACATCGCCCTCCAGGAGCGCTGAGCCCCTCCCCGCTGTCGCAAGCTGTGGAGTTGCTGCCCAAAAAAAACACAATAAAATATTTGACCCCTCCCCCACCCCAGAACCAACCCCCCCGCAAAAAAAAACAGCCAACCCAGGAGACCATCAAGGGGGGCAGGATGACTGGAGATTTGAAGACTAGAAGAGGGGTGGGGGCGGCCACCCATGGGGCCAGCTGGAGCAGCGCCGGTGGCCGCAGAGAGGAGGAGTGAGGTCCCGGCCAGCCGCACAGGGGACCCTGGGGCTCAGGCCAGGTGACAGCTCCAAACGCTGGAGAAGGGAGCTGCTGCCTCCACCCACATGAGGAGCCTGGACTCTATTCAGGGAATGGGGTGAGCCTCAGGTGCCCCCCACCCTGCTCAAGACTGGAGCCGACATCACCTAACAGACTTGGGACTTGGTTGACTGAGGGTCGCCAGGACCCAACCACCGGGCTGGGGAGCACGGGTGCTGGAAGGCTCCAGACCCACCCCTCCCAGCCTGCAGGCGAAATAGACGTTATTTTGTTACTTGAACTTGTTACTGGGACCACTGAGAGCTGGGAGCTTAAGGACGATTTCTATTTTTACTTCTACCGCGATGGCCTTGTAATAAAGAGTCTAAAGCTTCTGCGGGTCCCTCGTGTGTGTGCGCCTCTGGGAAGGTCCAGGACCCCGCTGTCCCGCAGCCCAGCCCCTCCGGCAGGCTCCCCGGGAAGAGTGACTTAACCCGCCCCGGGTTGCTCTGCAAACAGTGCCTCCTTCTCTGCCGCCGGCGCCACCAGGTCCAACAAATCTTTGCCTTTTTTTTTTCAATCCCCTTTCCCTTCTCCTGCCCTGTAGCAATTAAAAGACCGGTTTTATTAGGAAACTTGCCCCCTGCCCCTGCAGTTACCAGCTCTGCTGCAGCCAGTGCCAGGAGCTGGGCCCGCGGGTGCGCCCCTGGGGGCTGCCCAGCCACCAGCACTGGGGCCCCAGGTCCAGAGGGGTCAGAGGGGCACCCACGACCACGCAGCCCGGGGCGGGGCGCTCAGAGCTGATCCTGGGAGGCAGCCTGGGGCCTTGCGGGAAGGGAAGGCTTCCTTTGGGGATTGCCGCTCACCCCCACCCCAGAGAGCAGCCGCCATGCCCCCCTCCCGTGCCTTCTCCCTCCTCGCGTGGGCCTCGCTAAAGGCAAAATATATATATATATATATATTTTTTTTTTTTTTTCTTTTCCCAAACTGACACCAGCCAGCAGAAATACCCCAGGGAGCCGGCGACCCGGCCCAGCTGGCCTTGGCATAGAGCTTCGTTTTGCCTCTAAACCGAAACTCAGCCGGAGCGGCTGCCCCTGCTTGACGGGGCCGCCCCCTGCCCGGGGCGGACCTGGGATCCGCCTGCCGGTCCAGGCTTCCAGCTCAGCATCTGCAGGGCGGGCTGCCCGGGAACTGCGGGGGTCGAGGGGGAGGCGGGCGGAGGGGTGCGGGGGGGTGCCCTGCCGCAGGCCGCGACCTTTCCGTGGAGCTTCACGTGGGCGCGGGAGGAAAGCCCCAGCGCCCGCCCCCGTCACGGGGCTGGGGGAGCCCCCGGGGAGGGAAGGGGAAGTCCCCGAAGGTGCCAGGAGGGGGAAGAGCCAAAGCGGGAGACGGGATCCCCCCAGAAGAGGGGAGCGGGGGCGAGGGGGTAAAGCCTTAAATGAGTAGGGACTCGCGCCCTCTTCGAGGAATCCCTGGAGGGGGTGGGGAAGGGGAGAGTCTAAATGTAGAGATGGAACCCCCAGAGTCGGAGGGGGGATTTGAGGCGACCTGGGGTGGGTAGCAGGTGAGGGGGGAACCCAGAGGAGGAAAGGGGGCAGGAGGAGGGGGGTCTCTGCAGGGGCGGGGGAGGGGCATGCAGAGACCCAGCCCCCGGGCTAATTGGGAGACCCCTGGGGGTTGGGAGGGGAGGGGAGGACAGGGATCCCTGGGGTGGCGCGCAGAGAGGGGCGGGGGACTGAGGCGGAGGGATACTTCCACTGTGATGGGGCATCTCCATGGGGAAGGATTAAGGGGGGGGGGCCAAGGGTCACCCCAGCACAGTGGTCCAAGTTCCACCTGCACCCCAGGCTCCTAGTATCCGGAGGACTCCGCCCAGAGGCCCATCCCAGCTGGCTCCGCCCTCGGTGGCCCTGCTGGTCCCAGCTTGACCTGGTCATCCAGCAGGCCCGTGACCTCTGACCCTCTCAGCGCTAAGTCCCCGGACCAGACCCCAGGCTCCTGGGCCCCAAGGAGATACAGACGCAGGTGGGACCCCCATGCGCCATCCTCGGCCGGCGCCTTCGCCGCTCCGTGCCTCGGTTTACCAAGCGCTAAAAAGCAGGGACATCCGTCCTCGCAGGTTGTTGAAGTGCTAAGAAATAGCTATTCCTTAGATTAGCTGTTTTGACCACAAGATTATACGTCTGGGCGTTTCCAGAACCATCTCTAAGCCTCCTGCCAACACCCTGTGAACCGGCAGAGCGAAGACCAGGCGGAGGGAGCGCGGATTCAGCGGCCCTGCAACGTCTGCTGACGGAAAATCTCATCCAGAGAAAGGTGGGATTCATGCGGCCCCGGTGGAGCAGTGGCTGGGTCAACGGCCTCCGAAAGGGTGCAGACCACCTCCCCCTGGGTTCCAGTCCGAAGTCCCGGGTGAGGGAGGAAACAAGCAGTGTGATAAACATAAAGTAAGATGCTTCTCCCTCCTCTCTCTGCCTGCCTGCTCACCTGACCTTTCCTTTAGAAAAATAAAATAAACAAACGCGAATGCAAGAGAGGCAGAGAGACACACAGACAGAGAAGTCCACGGTGGTGGCGGCCAGCAAACTTGTAAATGAAGACAAGACCAGCCTGGCTGACTCTCCTGTGGCCTCAGGCTCCAGGCAGGCCTGATCCTGGGTTGACTGAAACTTCTGGCATTTGGTTCACACTTTCACTTTGAAGGGTCAGAGCTGAGAGCTCTGCAGCGCCTTGATCTCCCAGGGGCCAGAGCCAGCGGAAGACTGGAATCCCCCAAACCCCACGCTGGCTCCACTGTCCCAGTCTGAATGGGGAGCCACGGTTCTGAGGTTCTGAGAGCAGTTCTTCCACGAGTATGATCATTCTGGGGGCGGTTTTTAATATCATGGCTCTTGCTGTCTTTCCCGCAGCCCCAGGTCTCCAATCCCGGTCCCCGCAGGAGGTGCCTTTTTGTCGTCAGTAAGAAAGCAACCAAGCCGTGCAGCTTCGTCCGAGGATGTGCAGAAATGGACTTTTGTGCTGTGGTTTCACACTCCGGTGGAGACGGGGTGAGGCACAGGCCACGTCCATCCCAAGGACCCGGGTTCACATCCTGGGGTGGGGGGAACAACCCAGGTGAACAACTAAATACAATAGAAAATGCTTCTCCCTCCTCTCTTCCTGCCTGCACCTTTCCTTTAAAAAAAAAAAAAAAAAAGATAGTATCAGCTAGACTCACTCTGGCCTCCCTGGGTGTAGACACCTTTAAACTTGCCCCCAGTCCGGTGAGGACCATGCTGTCCTGTCCACCCATCCCCTGGAAGACGAGACTGAGGTCCAGAGTGGCTGAGTCTTGAATTGCAGGGAAGCCTAGAGTTCAGGGGGAAGGAAGGTTGGTCCCCCCTCGGTCAACTGCCCACGCCCCTCAAGAGAGAAAATACCACAGGTCACCAAGGCTGTCACTGCTGCTGGTGACACTCTGGCCTCCCACAGCTGAGGAAGGGGTGACATGAGACATGGACAGACCAGCAGGAGGGGTAGGTGGACGCCCCCCAGCTGCGCACCTGGGAGCTGCACACTGGCTTCTGTCCCACCCTGCATGGGGGCCTGAGACAGGCAGGCATGCCCAGCGACACACAGCTGCTCCGGGCCTGCCTGCAGGTCGTGTTCTCCCTCAGCCTCACAGGGACCCGACGAGGAGTCGGTACTGTTACTGCCTGCTTCTTACAGAAAGGAGCAAAGGCTCAGAGAGGGCCGGGGTCTTGCCCAAGGTCACACAGCATGATAGTGGAGTCAGGAACAGAGGCACAGTCTGTGTGATTCAGTTTCTATGTCTTTGTGTTTATACCTGTATATCTAATTTATGTTTATGTCTAATCTATAATCTCTACCTATAGCTTTGTCTCTCCATCATCCATCCATGTCTGTCTGTCCATCCACCCACCCATCCATCCATCCATCCACCCATTCATCCATCATGTCTATCTGTCTATGATCTATCTATCCATCCATCCATCCATCCAGCATCTACCTACCTACCAACCCACTGTCATCTAACCATCATCTCTCTCTATCATCTATTTATCTGTCCTCTGTCATCTCTCTATATCTATAACTGAGATATAATCCACCCCCCATAAAATGCACCCCATTAAAGTAGATTCTCAGAGCTCTCTGCACCCCCATTTTACACAGCATTATTCCCCATAGCCATACTAGAAAAATAAATCAGGTGTCCATCCATGGCTGACTGGATGAGGCAGATCTGGTCTGCCCACCGGTGGAGTACTACGCAGCCATGTAAAAGATGAAATCTCACCACTAGAGACAACATGGAGGGAAGCTGAGGGTCTGTTGCTAAGTGAGGTAAGTCAGAAAGAGAAAGAGGAATATTGGATGATTTTATCTACATGTGGACTATGGAAAAATCATGCAAATAAGCTGATAAAGGAGTGTGGCGGTATGGAGGGTGTCAGAAGTGGAGGGGAGGGGGGTGGAATCAGGCGCTGACCGGGGATTTATCTGTCACTTAAGGGCTTTTCCCCCCTTCCTTTTGTAGCTTTCTTTTACTTTTGGGGGATTTGGTCTGTTTTCACTCATCAAAATAAAGGAAAAACATTGTGTTCATCACATAAAAAGTGCAATGCAGTGGTTTTGGGTATGCTTGCCAAGTTGTGCAACATTCATCACTATTTAATTCTAGAACATTCTGTCACCCCAAAAGGAAAGCTTGTCCCCATTAGCAGTCACTCTCCCGGCCCCAGACCTGTTGCCCAGAGACCCACTTCCCACCTCAAGGGATGTATCTGCGGGGTTAGCACACCTCTGTGGGCACGTGTGTCTGTGTGGAGATTGAAGGCGCACCCAGGTTGACACCCTGCTGTCTGTGGCCAGAGTGCATGTATCTGGGAACCCCGCAGTATCCTAGCACCCCCCTGGCCCGTAGACAGCACACACGTGCAGAGCCACATGCATGTGGATGCTTAGCTTCTCCCATGTGCGGGCATCACACACACACACACACACACACACACACACACACACACGGCCCCCATATTAGTGCACCTGCCCCTTGAATCCTGCCCTCACAACACACCTGCTGATCCCTACCCCTGAAATCTGTTCTGCTTTTTCCTTCTCTTCTGGGATACCCCCTCCTCCAGGAAGCCCTCCAGGCAGGATTTGCAAAAGCCTGTCTCCACCCACTTCCCTTTCTGGGCACCAGCTTTTAATGACACTTTTCTTCCTGTTGTCACTTGCTTCTCATGGCTTTTGTGCTGGACTGGAGACTCATCCAGGGTCGGGAGATGGTCCCTGGTTCTCACCAGCACCCCCACCCCCACCCCAGCCCCTGATGATCAAATTTAAGGTGAGGGCCTGGCTAGCCCCACACACATCCTTGCGACACAAAGACTCAGCCACGTCCAAGTGCCTTGGGACTGAGATTGCCCCACTAATGATCTCCTTCTCCAGGACAGACTGTCTTGTCCTCAAGGGACAAAGGTTTACTTTCAAGTGTCCTGACCAGGTCAGGGAAGCTGAACTTCCCCCGTGGGTGGGTGTCTTCACGTCCCCCTGGGGCCCAGTGTGGAAATCTGGGGAACACTGAGAACACGGCAGGGCCTTTCGAGTTCGCTAAGGCATCGCACCTGGCTGGAGGGGAGCGTCACCAAGCGTCGCAGGCACCCCTGGGCTTTGCGGTGGAGTCCGTGGGACCTTCTGGTCTGTTCGGCCTTCTTTGATGGAGACGGCGTTAAATGACAGATGCCTGTGCTGAGTCACTGCTGACTGAGCCCTCCAGGGCCACGGGGCTCTGCTCCTCCGCTGCCCCTGGGTGGGGGGAATGGCTGGGTCTCTGTTCCCTGTGCTGCGTTTGGCTCAGGCGGCGAGGCGAGAGCACGCATGCGCACGCATGTGTGTGGCCACGTGGGCTCGCAGCCGCCCCCACGCAGCCGGACCCAGAGTCTTCAATTCCCCAGTGAGTCCAGAACACCTGCACCCGGCTCCCGTCAGTCCACCTAGATGCGTCCCCTGTCACCCCAAGTTGGAGACACTGATTGCACCACATTGCTCTGAGTCTCCCCCAATAAATGAAGTGCCCCGGCACGTCCTGGGAGGATGTCAGGCAGTCGACGTGGCCCCAGGGCTGTGGGTTCTAAGCTGCGAGCTCAGGGGCCCACGCGGCACATGTGTGCACGTGTGGTGAGCCTGCACTCGGTCACAGCGTGGACACGTGGTCTCCACTCCTGCTGTACACCTGTCTTCACACCCAGCACACAGGACCGGCCTTGCCCAGGCCTGAAGGCTGCAGTCCAAGGTCATGGGTGCAGGCGCGGTCCTTCTGAGACCTGGAGGGGACCTTTTCAGACCTCCGTACCTGCTGTGGCCTCAGGTGGCCTTGGTTTATAGGGATGCCCTGCGTCGCCCCATCATCCCTGGCTGCCTGTCTCTGGCTCCGAATGACCTCATCTTAACCGACCACCTGCAAAGACCTATTTCAAATGAACCCCTGTCCACAGGCAGGGGACCAGGTCTTCAGTATCTTTGGCGGGCATGATTCAAAATAACACCCCCCCCACAAAAATACCGAGGGGACTAAAACAGTTGTTCTCTGTGGGCGCACCTTGGGGGAGGAGCAGTTTGGTCAACTGCTTCTGGCTGAGCGCAGTTCACCTTCATCCCAAGGACCCAGGTTCGCATCCCCAGCTGGAAGAACAACCAAGATGAACAACTAAATAAAAATGAATAGAATGCTTCTTCCTGAGGAGACTAACTGCCAGATGGTGACTGGATAGGATTCAGGGGGGAGGGGCAGCTCCTCACAGACACCAAAAACCCCCCCCAAAAAAACCCAAATCACCTGTTTTCCTGAGACAAACACCAAGAAACAACTGGCACTTCGGCTGGAGACAGACTGGCTGATGACTAACAGTGGGTGAAGGCACCCAGCGTGGTTCTCAGCTGGGCCGCTGATTTCGATTTGGGACGGAGCTTGGGGGTCTCCAGATGCATCATGGGGTGGAGGTTAGGGATTTTGGGACCAGTTGCAGAGGCAGAGAGAGACAGGCCCAGTGGGGCTGAGACGCGGAGCCATGGAGATCCCACTTGGGAGGGGGGTGAAAGGAGAGCAAGCGCACCAGGAGCTGAGCTGGAGCCCAAGCAGTGGAATTGCAGTGGTAGCAGCCATAACCGGAAATCAGCCAAGTCAAACCCCTCCCACAACCATTTTGGGCCAGAGCCTGGAGTCCACCAGCGGAAATCCCGCCCACCACATACCCCACCCACCAGGCATCCCGCCCACTGTATGCCCCACCCACTGGATTACATGAAGAAGGCAGCCCCAAACCTCAGCGCTACCCGCTAGCGTCACCTTGTGGGTAGAGGTGAAACCGCAGCCTGGTTGCCAATCCTGGACAAGTAAAACCTACCCAATGCCAGGGAAACCCAAGCCTCAGAAATATAAACGGGATGCCAAGCAGAGCAAAGGCACAGAGAAATATACGTGAAATGAGGGATCCAGTCAAAAACCCAGGGGAAAATCTGCATACAGCAGACGTATGTGAATTATCTGAGGAGGAATTTAGGGTAACGGTGACTATATACTCATGGGAATCCAGAAATCAGTAGAGGCAGTAAACGAGAATGTCAGGAAGCAAAGAAAAGAATTAAAACAAGACGTCAAACAGGTAAGAGACATGATGGCTGAATTAAAGAACTCAGCAGAGGGGCTCAACAATAGGATGGGAAGCTTCCAATAGAATCAGCGATCTGGAAGATAGGACAGAGGAACCCAATCAAGCAAACCAGCAAAGAGATAAAAAAAAAAAAATTCAAAGACTCAAAGACAGCATGGAGACCTCTGGGATGACATCAAAAGGAACAACATTTGCATCATAGGGATCCCAGAGGAAGAGAGAAAAAAACAGGGACAGATATTTGAAGAAATAATAGATGAGAACTTCCCCAATCTGAAGACTGAAGCAGGCCTCCAGATCCAGGAAACTCGAAGAGTTCCTAATTAAAGAAACCCAAACAGAAATACATCTAGACACATTGTCATGAAAATGTCAAAAATACAAGATAAAGACTATTAAAAGTAGCCAGAGAAAAAGATGTCACATACAGAGGACCCTCCCATAAGATTGTCAACGGGCTTCTTAAATGAAACCACAGGCCAGAAGGGAGTGGCAGAATATATTCAAAGTGCTGAAAGAAAAGGGGTTTCAACTTAGGATACTACATCTGGCAAGATTATCGCTCAGAACTGAAGGAATGATGAGAAACTTTCCTGACAAGCAGAAGTTAAAGGAGTTCATCACCACAGGACCAGCTTTGCAAAAAATATTGAAGAATGCTCTATAAAGCATAAAGAAACCATGCAGAAAAACAGTAAGACAGCAAATACACCAGAGTGGGTGTCATCTGCCAGCCTTGGTCAAATGAAATCCTCCAGCACGGTTTCTGGCTTCCAGTCCTTGTTCATCAGCACAGCTCACCAACAACCCGGTGGAAGTGTCCTTTCTTGCCTGCCAGCTGCTGTGTGCTTTCCATGAACCAGTCCTGGCCCCAGACAGCACAGTGACTTTCTTCACTACCAATGGACAACAGCTTCACCTTCTCCTGATGACAAGAATCCCGACCTTAGGGAGAGGCTCCATCTTTCCAACATGTTCCTTCCTTCGATACTCAGCTCTCCTTCCCAGGGCACATGCTGGAGTACTCAGCCCCTTTATAGTTAGTGCCCCAATGCAATTCACAGATATATACAAACTTCCCAGGTTTTCATTATAAGAAAATCTTATAAAAGAGGGGAAATCAGGTGTGGGAAGGAGGGGGTATATGGGAACTCATTGTACTTTCTACTCAATTTTCCTGTAAACCTAAAATTACTCTAAAAAATAAAGGCAATTGTATTTTTTTTTAAATGCTTCTTCCTGCCTGCTGACCTTCATTCCTGCTTGCACCTTTCCTTTCAAAAAATAAAAGTCTGTCTCTTTGGAGTCCCTACTCTGAAATAAGAACAAGGACAGGGGAGGACAGGCCAGAGGCCACAGAACAGGTCCTGTGCTTCTAACCTGCAGCCCTTCCCTCATCCAAGAAGCCACCTGCCAGTCCTGGGCCTACACCCTTCTCCCCATCCAGAAAGGGTCTTCTGTCTGTACTCTCTGGAAGAATGCAGAAAACACAGTTCATCTTTAAAGTTGAACCATTCCTTCTTGTCACCTGGAGACCCCCTTCTTCACTCCCCTGAGACCCCAGATCCCCCTCCCAGGCCTCAGCTCAGGCTATAAACGTGGGTCTTGCCCCAGAGACCTCAGAATCGTCAGTTCTTCAGCTGTGTATTATTAAATGTAGACTTTTCTCTGACTAATCGTGCCTAATGTGAACAGGTTCATTCGTTCAGCCTGTGAAGGACCTCAGAGGAATGGGGGCACTTTTCCTCTGACTCTCCAATACCCAGACACATAATCCCAGCCCTACACAGACACTGAGAGTCCAACTCTTCGCCCAGCAGGTGAACGCAGGTGTCTCTCTTGTTTCCGAAAGCCCCAGTGCAGGGGTCCTGTGACATCCAGGTCACCTGTGCTCAGACACACTCGTCCATCAAAAACAGCCAGGGATGGAAGGGGGCATCTGTTTACTTCTCCCCCAGTTTTCACCCAGTGTGCGCCAGCTCCCTGGTACTTCTGCCTGCGGCGAGGAGGATTGGGTATGGCCTCCAGGACGACTGCGGGGGGTCGGGATTGTCCCTCTGACCAGGGGACATGGTAGCATCTCTGGAGGCCACCAGCAAGCCTTTCTCAGCCTGTGCCTCAGTCCTGAAGCCCCTGGGCCATGCCACCCACGCCCCCATCTCTTTTCTTCTCTGACTCCAAGACCAGGTAGAGGAGGTGACTTCTCTGCTAAATTTCAGGGTCCCAACTCGGGCTGGACACAGCGATGTGGAGGCCCTGGTGGGGTGTGGAAGTGTTAAGTGTGGGTCTGGAGCCACCAGCAGACTTGCCATCACCCAGGGACCCAAGGTGGCCGCAAATCACGCCCCCTCCCCCAAGATCCCGAGCTGGGAAGGGACAGGCAAGCTCTCTGGGGAGGACGGCAGAGGGTTCCTTTCCGGCGCTCCCAGCTCCCGGTCCTTCCCTGCTTTGTTCTTTCTTCTCCGTCCCACCCCTCCTTCCCCGCCCAGAGGTTCCCAGGCTCTAGGGCTGGAGGTGGGGGCCGTCGGTGGGCCGCCCCAGACCCGCGTGCACGCGTGGGCGCGCCCGGCGGGCTCTGGGCGCCGCACTGCACGCAGCTGGCGCATAAATGCCCGCGGGTGCTGCTAGGTGGGGAGGCGCGGACGTCAGGCCCTCCCGGGAGGGCTCCGGATCCCAGTGTTGTCTCTGCGCCTGGTAGCCACCGGCGCCGAGTCCCAGTGTGCCTCGGTTTCCCCGACCGTAAAAGGGAAAGGCTCCCGGCTCTCCCACGTGGCGCGTGAAACCCGCGGGGGCAAGCAGCGCGGAGCAGAACGCGCGGCCTGGAGAAGCCCCATGACGCCTTCCCGCCACCCCTCCCTCTCACCAGACACTCTGGGGTGGAGGGGGGCTCCGACCCAGGCCCCAGACGCCCCTCCCGCCCCAGCAGGCAGGAGTCCCGGCTCCCTCGGTCCTTAAATTGGATAATTGGAGACAGAGGTGGGTGTTCGAGAGACAGAAATTCCCAAGTGAGCGAAAAGCAGGGGTCGGTGGCCCTGTATTTCCCACATCTGAGCCCCGGACCCTCACCAGCGCCCCCTCGGGTGCGCACTGAGCGCGCAACGGAGCCCCCAGCTCCCGCCGCCGACCCCCTCCAGTGCCCGGCGGTGCCAGCCTCCTTCTGGTGCCCGCCAGGCGCGGTGTCTGCGGCCGCCCTGCGGGGTGTGTAGGGGGGGGGTCCCTGCCGGCGGCGTCTCCCTGCGGGCCCCCCCAGCTCCTGGCGGCGGGCTGCAGGGCCGAGGGCGGGGCGTCTGCACAGAACCTCCTTTGTGAGCGGCGCCTTCTCCAGGCGGCCTGGCGCGCAGGACCCGGGCACCGCGCCAGCGCCCGGAATAGCCTCCCTGCCTCGCCGGCTGCCCCACGCCCAGGTGGAGCCGCCTGACCTGCCCGGCCGCGCGCGGGGGGAGGCCGGGGCCGCGGCAGCACGGGGACAGAGTGCGTGCTGAGAGACACGGGGCTGCACCGCCGCCCTGGCCCCTGCAGCTGGGCAAACTGTACAAGCATGCGACTGTGCAGTCGTTGTCTCCACGCAGCGTCTACTGTGTGCAAACCCACTGTGTGCAGACCCACCCGCGTGCAGCCCCACTGTGTGCACGCCCACTGCGTGCAGACCTACTGTGTGCAGACCCACCTGCGAACCCACCAGTCGTGGGGGGCAGGATGTGTGCACCACTTCCGCCCTCGCAGCCCAGCCCCCACACAGCTGCAGCCGGGCACTGCAGTTTCTCAAGTGTGGGAAACTGAGGCACACACCAAGGAGCCCTGCAGAGGATCCTGGCCCTCAGGGAATCCAACCCTGCTGCTTTGAACTTGAACTTGGTTGCACCGGTGGAGATCAGACACCCTTACGCACGCAGGCCAGCAACTACTGCGCAGACACTGACATTCACACCCCACGTTGTGTGCCCGACCCCACTGTGTGCAGGGACGGCCCACGGTGGGGGTTCCTATGCTTTCAAACGTCCGCGTCTGTACAAAAGCCGAGGTATGGGAAAAACCCGAATGCGGGCGCTTGTGTGGGCATCCCGACCCGTGCAACCAAGTTCAAGTTCAAAGCCCCCCCCACCCCAGCAGAAACCCCTGAGTCTGCAAACACCCACACGGGTCTAGCACCGCCTTCTGTGTAAGTGTGCACGCACCCATTGGGGCGAGAGCAGCGGGGTTGGATTCCCTGAGGGCCATGATCCTCTGCAACTCTCCTTGGTGTGTGCCTCAGTTTCCCACACTTGAGAAACTGCAGTGCCCGGCTGCAGCTGTGTGGGGGCTGGGCTGCGAGAGCGGAAGCGGCGCACACATCCTGCCCGGCGTCTCTGCAGTGGACTCCGGCCTGCAGGGTTGGGGGCTGGGCTTTCCTGGAAGCCCAGGGGGCAGGTGCAAGGGCAGGCTGGCTCCCGTGGGCGGGACGCCAGCGGGTGGCTTCCCTGAAACTGGGCACAGCAGCTGGGAGAGGTTTCCGGCCCGCCCGGCTCCACCTGGCCCCGGGCACTCTCGGCCTATGGGCGGGACAGACAGCCCAGCGCCAAGGAGGAGCCAGGCCTGGACGTGCCCCGCACTGAGCTGGCCACACACCTGTGTGCGTGCTTCGCGTGGGCCTCACACCCCCATGCAAACGTGCATTCCTGTTCACACGCAGGTTTGATCTTTTGGGGCAAAGATTGATTTTATTTTTGCAAGAGAGATGTGAAAAGCATTTTATTTACTCGTTCACATGTTTCCCCCCCCCCCCCCGCCCCAGTCTTGAACCCAGGACCTTGGAATGTGCGAGGTACAGCTCCCAGGTGTTCTAGATGGCTAGGCCCCCAGGCATGCCTGCAATGATTGATTTATATTTTCTGCTTACTGGATTCATACCTGTCTCTTTAGTAAACTTCTGCTCCCTTTGGGGAGGGATCTGGAATCTAGATATGCTGATTTTCTGCCTACTGGATTAATGGATATTAATTTAACTTCTAATGCACCCTGGTGGCCTGGCAGGTAAGGCCACTGGATGTAGTCCATATACATCCCAAGGATCCAGTTTCCAGACCCAAGGCAGGAGGAACGACCAAGGTGAACAACTAAATAAAATAAATAAACATTTTCCCTCCTCTCTCCCTGCCTGCTTGCTTGCCTTCATTCCTGCCTGCACCTTTCCTTTAAAAACAAAAGAAAAACAAACTTCCGCTCCATTTGGGGAGGATACTCCATCTGTGGCTTTGCACTTGTCACCACAGGTGTCTGGCAGAGGAAGGTCTCAATAAATACTTATCAGTAGGGGTGCACCCTGGTGGCTCAGAGGTTAAGTTCATGCCTGGGGCACAGTCCACATACATCCCAAGGATTCGGGCTGGGAAAACAACCAAGGCAAACAACTAAATAAAAGAAATGCTTCTTCCTCCTCTCTCTTCCTGCCTGCTCATCTTCATTCTTGCCTGCACCTCCACTTAAAAAAAAAAAAATGTATTAAAAGTAAGTAGCAAGATACAATGTTTCTTCCTGCCTGCCTGCTTGCTTCCTTCCTCTTGCAATAAAAAAGGAAAAGCATGCTTTGGCCAGGTGGATGGCAGAATGAATGAATGACAGAGCAAGTGAGTAAATGTGAGTCGAATATCCAGAATATCCTGTTCTGTCCAGGCCCTTTACAGCAACCCGTCACCTGTCACCTCATCACCTCACTTGCCCTAGCACAGTCAGTCGCCACCTCTGGGTCTCCACGCCCCTGCTCCCCCAGACGAGCTGCATCATTTGCACGTTACATTGCCTGGGACTTATAGGACGCAGGCGATGACCGGGGGTGGGGGGATCCCTATGTGTCCTGGGCCCCCACAGGGCAGAGCAGCAGGCAGCGGGGCTCGCTGTGTGTGGTGAGGAAAGACAAGCACGGCCTTTCGCAACCGCAGCCGGGGATCTGTGATGCGCTGGGCACTTGTCCACCTGGGCACACCTCCAGGACACTGGGATCGACATCCTAGACCAGGTACTGGGGTCCAAGCAAACCGGCCCCCACCTGTGGATGCACGTGTGTGAGCAGGAGACACCCGGGCCATGGAAGTCCGTCCCCTGCAGACATGGAAGCCGGTGCACATGCAGGCCTGGGGCCACGCACGTGTTTGTGAGCATGTGACCTTGGGCCTGGCCCCCTCTGCTCTCTCTACGCTCTGCTTGGTGGGGGGGGGGTTACACCCACCACAGCCACCCTCCTTCTGGCCTCACCTTCCCCAACCAGGGGGTGTCCACACCCAGGTGAGCCCCACACCCCGCTCTCCAAGTACCTGTTGCCAGGTGGCCCCGAGACCTGGGATTTCCACCCTTTGGTGCAGACCCCAGAAAGCATCCATTTTACAGCTGGGGAAACTGAGGCCCAGGGAGGGCAGGCAGGGGAGATGGTGAGGTGCAGGTGCCTTGGCTGGGACCCTCTTCTTCCCATCCCTCTCAGGGAGGGCAAGAAGGTGGGGAGCAGCTGGGAGGAGGCGGGGGTGGGGGGGGAAAGGCAGGCCTTGTGTGGCCTGGACTGAGCAGATGTGGAACCCCAGAAGCTCCCTCCCGGCAGACAGACGCCATCTGGGACGAAAAGACAGACAGACACACCACTGCTCTCCTTATTGCAGAGGCCCCCACCCCAGCCTCCCATGGCACTGCGGGGGGGGGACACCTCAGGACCCAGCCCTTCCAGCCAGAGCGTGTGCATGTGTGAGCGTGTCAGAGCGTGCCTGTCAGAGAGGTGTATGTGTGTGTGTGCAAGCATTTGGAGTATGTGTGCAAAATTGTATGCGGGTACTTAGTAGGGACATGAAGACGTGTGTTCCTGGGTGCCGGTGTGCTCACACACGCATCGGCACACTTACATGTTTGTGCACGCTCACACATGTCGGCTGGTGTGTGCTTTGGGGAAGGCAGCTCTGGTGTGCCAGGCAGGCACAGGTCACGGGTCCTGACGGGTGAATACCGTCTGGGACACAGCCGCTGCCAAGACAGAGATTTCCTCCATGGGGCCTTCCTCCCCTCGGTGGAGTTAACCTCTGCCCATTGCCAGCCCAGCTCCCATAGCTCTGTCCTGTCCCTGGAGCGTGGTTCCTTAAACTCGGCGTAAGGATCGCTGCGCGCCCTGGTGGAGCAGCGGTTGGGTCCATTGCCTCTGAAAGAGCACAGGCCACATACCCTTGGATTCAAGTCCCAGGTCCAGAGAAAGCAGGGCACGTGGGCAACTGAATAAGCGTAAAATAAAGATGCTTCTTCCTCCTCTCTTCCTACCTGCATGCTTGCACCTTGTCTATAAAAAACAAAAACGTCGCTTATTTCATGCAGAAAAATGGAGATCTGATTCACAGACCATAAAATGCACCCTGGTGGCATGTAATTTCGGGGGTGGGGGGGCGTCTCTTGTTCTGCTCATATCACCTCCGTTTCAATTTGTGTCCGGAGATTTCATGCTGGCTTTGCCCATTATTGCTGACCTCTGTTGCATCAGATGCCCGTCAGTGCCCGTCCGTGGACACAGATGCCCGTCAGTGGACCTGATCACCTGGAGATGGATAGCTGCGTTCTTTGAACTTTTTTTTTTTTTTGGGGGGGCGAGGGGTTCAGAATAAAGCTGCTATGAACATTCAAGGCGGGGGCCGTCTTGGTGAGGACCGAATCTTTCATCTCTCTTGGGTAATAACTAGAAGAGCGGTGCCTGGGTTTTGTGATGAGTAGACACCTTACATTTTGAGCTCATTTATTCCTCGTGATCTCCGCCTTAAGTGCAATGATTACACGCCTTTTATACAGGAGGAGGGTAGACACAGGTCTCCTACTCACACACGCAGGAGACACAGCTGCAGCCCACCCCCCCCCACGAGACCCTCCAGGTCCCCCGCAGCCGCCCCGGCTCCCACGGGCACACACGGTGGCGTGCCTGTCACGCCCCACACCCCCGAAACAGACGCCTCTCCGTCGGGCTGCCGCGCGGACGCCGTGCTGCAGACACGCTGCAATGCGTTCATCTTTCCAGCCAGCCCGTCTGGTCCTGACAATAATTAGCTCCCAGACTGGCGGGGAGACGGCTGAACAGACTCCGAGTCATCGCGGCGGACCCACGCCCACAGGCCGCGACACCGGGCGCTCTGGGTGTTCAGGCTGGAGTGCCCAGGGCTCAGGGCCTGGGCGCCCCTCGCCTGACCCCTCCAGCCCAGTGTTACAGGCAGACCTTGCGGAGTCAGGCCGGAGCTTCCCACTCCCGTCCCAGAGCCGGCCCGGGGCTGTGCCACGCGGGATCGCGCCGGGGAGGGGGTCGGAGCATGCACAGGCCTGCCCGTGAACTTGCGCCCCCGCGTGCGCGTGCCGGGGGCACCAAAGAACTCGCGCGCACCCAGCAGCGGGAGGGCGCCTGCAGGGGGTGGCGCCCCGCGCGGCGCACGCCCCGCCCCGTCCCTGCGGACACGCCCCTCCCGGGTGCCGCCCGGAAGAGCTGCGGCCGTGGTGAGCGCTGGCGTCACGGGTTTCCACTGGGGCCCCCGCGCGGGGCCCGGGATTCCCTGGCGCAGGCACCGGGTGACTCCGGCGCGGCGCTGCGTTGGGGGATGACCTCAGCGCCTGCGTTTCTAGAGCCGCCCTGGACGGGGAGGGGGCCTGGGTGACATTCAAGGGACACGGGTGCCTGCCAGGCCGCGCGAGCTGAGCCGTGTGGTCTGACTGCCACCGAGCCCGGGTGGGGTGCGGTGGGGGACACGACGGGATTGCCCCTATTATACGGATGAGCAAACCGAGGCCGGGCCGGGAAGTTCTGTAAGGTCGCCGAGCGCGGATGGGTCGCAGGAATCACCCAAGGGGTGGGTAGGGGTCTCAGTAGCGTCCCCCGGTCCGGAGTGAGGACTAAAGCAGGAAGCCCCTTTGCCCAGCGCCCTTTGGGGTCCCGACCCGCTTTGGTCTCCCGGCCTCTTCTGCAGCAGCCGGCCTTAGAGGAAATGTGCATGCCCGGATGGGTCACCCAGAAATCGGGTACTCGGCCAGACCTGTCGCCGCTCTTGGTCCCCTCCCAGGCCTGCTCCTGCGGTGTGCAGAGGCGGAGCCGGGGCGCCCAGGCGGCCGGGCAGGGTGTGCCCCTCGACCAGCGGCCTTTGTGCTGCCAGAGACCCAGGCGAAATAGACTCTAAAAATAGCTCGGGAAGAGGCCCGGCTATTTTTAGCCCAAGTGGCTGGGCCCTCCCAGGTCCTGGGTCAGGAATCCTACGACTGGCTGTAAGGGACCTCCTCCTTTGCTCCCCATCCTGGGGTCAGCCCGCCCTGGAGGGCGCCCTGCTGGAGCCGGGCTGGGGGCCGGCAGGGACTCGGAGTGGGGGAGGGTGGCCCCAGGCCATCTCTCCTGAAACCCCACCCCCACCCTCGCCAGCCACCCGCCGCCGGACCCGGTCTTCTGTGGGGCGTTGAGCCTGCTTTCTATTTTGGGAAGGTGTCGGAATCATTTCCCTGGCTATTTTTAGCCGGTTTGGGGATTCCGCCACCCAGGCTGGCGGCCCCGCCTCTCCTCGGAGCTGACCTGAGTCTTGATTCTGTTACCGAGGGGGGCGTACAGGGACACCGGCCCCCACCCGCTCCGGGATTGGGAGGTCCCCTGGGGTAGACATGGAGTGGGGAGCCCCTCATCATTCCAGCACGTGGGGGAGAGAAGGGGCTGTCAAGTGCATTCCCACGTTCCGGGTGAGGCAGACATTTGGGCCCCCAGGAATCCATGACACCCCACATCAGAATTCCATTCCTGGGCTGGGTGGGGCACCCTGATGGTGACCTTTTGCCTCCTTTCTGGGTTGTGTGTGACAAATCTGCCCAGCTGAGGACAGGTCTGGATCCCTACCCGCCTTGGCTGGGGGCTAGTATCCCCAGGAAGGATCTTCTGGGGGAGGGTAAACGGAGGCATGGTGGGGGGTGCTCCTTCATGCCTTGTGCTCCTTCTTTGATGGTTTTATTTATCCCCATCCACGGGCTTAGCAGCTGGGTGACTTGGGGGTGTGACTTTACTTCTCTGCCTCAGTTTCCTCCTTTGGTAATATGGGGTAAAGTTCAC
This sequence comes from Solenodon paradoxus, assembly GCA_004363575.1. Classification (NCBI taxonomy): domain Eukaryota; kingdom Metazoa; phylum Chordata; class Mammalia; order Eulipotyphla; family Solenodontidae; genus Solenodon; species Solenodon paradoxus. The sequence continues at coordinate 57,197 of RJWH01004713.1, forward strand.
AGTGAAGTGAAAAATGCGAGTGATGGCATGCCCTGGTGGCTTAGCAGCTAAGTCTGCTGCCTCTGGCTGGGCGCAGTCCACTTACATCCCAAGGACTCGAGTTCGTGACCTGGGACTGGGGGAAACAACCAAGATGAATAACTAAATATAATCAGTAACATATTCCTCCTTCCTCTCTCTGCTGCTGGCCTGCTTGCCTTCGTTCCTGCCGCACCTCTCCTTGAACAGCATGCAAAGTCCTTCGAGGGCGCTCCTGGCAGGTGATGGAGAGTCTGGCCCCAGAAGGGATGTAAGGATGAGCCTGGCTGGAGCTGAAAGAGAGACATGCTGGGTGCCAGAGCTCTCTCCTGTCCCCTCACAGCTTCAGGCTGGCGGGAGTGATCCCAGGCTTCACCTGTGGACACTGTGACCCTGGCTAGTTCCACAGGCCCAGGGTCTCATGATGGGTGACACATGGGGACAGCCAGCGGGCCTCCTGATGCAGCTCTGACCCACTGTATTCCACAGCTGCTTGGGGATTCTTTCATTTCTTTCCTCACTCATACACCAAGAATTTGCCAGTACCTTAGGAGTCTCCCGTGGCCGCTGGAACCAGTCACCAAACATTTGGCTTAAAACAACACATTTTGATGCTCTTACCATCCCCAACATGGTCCCCCACTCTGTCTCTGTCCAGCGCTGGTAGGGCTGGCCCTCAGGGGCTCCAGGCCCTGCACTCCCCTTTTCCAGCTTCTCAGGGCGCCACCTCCTGGGCTGGGCCCTTCCTCTGTCCTGACCACCAGCAGCAGCTCAGTGTCTTCCATCTCTGACTGGGACCCTCCTCCTTTTCTCAGGACCCTTGTGAGGCCGGGATTCAGGTTCCTGGATCCGGGGTCATTTCCTATCTTAAGCTCTTACCGTAATCCCATCAGCAACATCTTGCAAATACTCCCAGTGTCTGGGTCTAGGATGACTCTTTGGGTAGCAGAATTCAGCCTACCATCGTCACTGTCTTTGGTAAGAGACTACAGGACGCTGGCCAGAGTGAAGAATAAAAGGCTGATGGGAACTCACAGTCCCAAGTCCATGGCTGTATACATCAGAAGGATGCGCCCCTCATTCGAGGTAGGACTGCCAGATAAAATGCAAGACAGCTAAATTTGAACGTCAGATCAACAACAAATTATTTTATGGTCTGTCTATTAATTTGTTTTAAAAGAAAGGTGCAAGCAGGAATGAAGGCGAGCAGACAAGCGGCAGAGAGAAATGAGGAAGACATATTTTGTCTTATTTTATAAAATATTTAATTTATTTAGTTGTTCATCTCGATTGTTCCCCTGGCCCCAAGACCATAGTGCATTGTGCAGTGTTTTTAAACCCTGGTAGGTTTTTACCAGCTAGTTGCTTCTTTGTCCGCTGACCCGTCAACGTGTTCACTTTCTTTCTTGTAACACTTCTGCGATTACAAATTCATCAGATTTTAAAAACAGATAGACCTTTACTGTTTTTTTTTCAAATAAAACAAAAGAATAAGGAAGTGGAACACCTTCCCACCACGGCATAACATGAAGAGGAGCACTTCAGTGTCATTCCATCCCAACTTCGCTTTTAGTGGTTTACTAAGAATGGTTCATTTCCATGAGAAAAGTAATTAGTGTCTCTTAATATTAGAGTCATACTAAAAAACAAAAAAACCGTATTTCACTCCATGCCTGACGAATTTACAAGTACAGTTGATCATGGGAAGGTTTTAATCAGATGTAAGAGAAAAATACGTGCTAAGAAAAGCCACTTTTATTCCCAGCGCAGCGTTCAGCCTCGGGTGGGCGGGCCCTATGCAGCAGGCCCCGCCCCCTCACTATGCACATGCGCATCCTGCCCCATGTGCCACCAATTAGCAGCCGAGCCTGCAGTCGGGTCTAAGGAGGCCCAAGCCCGCCTTGCTCACTCACGCGCTTTCTGCGCAGCCGCAAAGGGGCGGAGCTTTGCCTAAGTGCCTTTAGCGCAGGCTCATGAGGGCGGGTCCTTGCGCGCGCACCTTCAGCGCAGCCTCAAAGGGGTGGAGCCCCGTGGTGGGCGGGGTCTCTCCTGGCTTCCCGCCTTCTGGCCTTGTTGGTGGCCATACCGAGGCCTTTTGAGATCTGCGGCGACCATGGCGCTTCTGGGTGGCCGGCGAGGACCCCTGGAGACCCCGGGGTGTGGCCCATTGGGGTGAGGGCCCGTGCCCACCCCGGGTGCCCCGACTGGCTGTGGGATGAGCCTGGGGAGCGACTGCCCCACCGTGGCCCCCCACGCCCCTTGGCAGGTCCCCAGGCCCGCAGGCCGCCCCAGGGAGCGAGGCGACAGCGGCCTGGCAGCGCCCATGGGAGTTGGTGGCCCTTTTCAGAGAAACGGGCAGGAAACGGAGCGGAAGCCGTGGCCGGCCCAGGGGGAAGTCGCCCAGTTCCGAGGCGCGGCTGGCCCTCCCCCGGCGCGGCCCCTTCGCGGGTCCTGTGATGCACGAGCCCGCCCCGGGCCTCCCCGGGCCCCAGGCTGCCAGGCCGGCCTGCAGCGAGCCGTCGGGGCGCGAAGCCCCCAGCACAGCGGGGCCTTGTTGCTTTTTTATTTATTTTACAATATTTTCCCTCGAAGAGATGGTGGTCTCACTGCAGAGAAAAGGCCCACACGGAGATAACAGAGGTGGGTTGGGCCTCTGGCAGCAAACGCGGCAGGAGCCCGCAGAGCTGGCTTCTCCGTCCAGGCCCTGGTAGGATGTTGAGGCCACGGCTGCAGCTTTCTCTGTGAGCGACTTCTCCGCTGTGATGGCTTATTGCGGGCCGGCGGCCCCCCGCTCATTACGCTCATTTCACAGGCCAGGAAACCAAGACTGGGAGCCCAAACCTGCTGGAGGACCCCCAATAAAGTGAGGGCCTGGAACGGGCCCCACCTGTTCCCTTGTCTCGTCGCCTTGCTGTGTGAGTGCTGGTTTGCTCCGGGAGGTGGTGCAGACCCACCCCGGAGCGGCCCCAGCAAGAGAGTGGGTCCTCTAAGCCTGGCCGAGCCCCGGGCAGCCCTCCTGGACTGAGGTGCCTTCTGCAACAGCCTCCCCTCAGACCCCCGGGGGCGTGTTTCCAAGTGAGCCTGCGGAAAGAGCGCAGACCCACAGATGCTCCTTTTCCTCCTGCTCCAGAGGTGGCCAGGACGAGGCCGGCGGGCAGACCAGACAGCAGGCCCTTCAGAGGAGGAGGGACCCTGCTGGGAGAGATTTTGCACCACTCAGCGTCACTCTTCGGCTTTTTTTTACCCTGGAAGCCATGCCTCCCACTCGACTGAGGCGGGTGCCTAGACCTGACCCCTTCGTCATACCCATGGCTTGGAGGCCGGGGCCATGGGTGTGAGCCCCCCTTGAACCTTTCTCCTGATTCTCAGGGACGGGGTTGGGGGCAGAGAAACCATCTGGAGGTGCAAACACGGCTCTTCCAGAATGTTCTCTACAGTGGGAGCTCACCTTTCTCCTGTATCAAGTTGACCTCTAACCTAGAAGCGGAGGTGTGGCCAGGGGACAGTCATCAGCCATCTGTAATTATTCATCTCTATCAGAGGAGGGCAGAGCTGGGAGACGGACATGGAGATGCTTTTGGAAGCTGCAGGTGCTGGGTGGGATGGGGAGCCCTGTGAGCTCACAGGGCAGGTGGGGGACAGCGCTGAGCAGAGCCCCTGGACGCCTGTTGGCTGGCCCGGTTCCCTCCTCCCTCCTGCCCTGACTCACGCGGCCTTCCGACCAGAGGGGAACTTGTCTTTCTCAAGCTTGGAGCTCTTCCCAGAGTGAGACTTTTGGCGAGAAAGACTGCACATTCTCAGGGCCGGCTCGTCAGCGAGGTCTCACGTCACTCCTTCCCCTGGAAAGCAGGGCTGGCTCTGCAGACACCCACCACCCGCTCCGCCCGGCCACCACCATCCTGCAGACTTGGCTGCTGCCTCCGAGGCCCCAAGTGATGTGGGAATTTTGCTGGTGGAGGACTTGCTGGGAATCACACGGAGTCACCGGGAGGGCTGGGAACTGGAGCGCGAGGAGGCTTCGGGGGGGGGTGGGGGGGTCCAAGGCAAAAGCCCAGACAGACAGTCAGCAAGGCATTGCTTCGATAAGTGTTTCTGCTCAGGCGCCCTGGCCTTGCAAAGGTCTCCTTTAGACTTTTCCTCGGTGTGAAAACAAACGTTCCCGAGATCGAGCATCGAGGGTGTGCGGTGTGAAGGCTGGCTGGTGCTGCTCATCCTTCTCTCTGCCACGCCATTTCCAGAGGCGTCTCTTTACTGGAGTCCATTGGCCCCCACACGTACATGCACAGAAGAATGTTACGTCTGGCGCCCAAGACGGCATGGGCAGAATGCATGCACGACGCGCTGCCCGTACCCGGCCCCCCAAGGAGAGATGAGGGGCCCTGGCTTCTGGAGATATTGCCAGTGGATCCCCTCCTGCTGTCAGCCCCTTCAGACATTGCTTCTGTTGCCGAGAACAAGCCCGGTCCCAGGTCACAACCTTCTGGAATGTTCTCGACACAGCCCACCCAAGGGACAATCAAGCTGGAGGTGCACGGGTCTGCATGTGGGCTCCAGAAGGGACTGACTGGACAGCCTAGTCAAGCTCCCGAGGCCCCTCGCTCTTCCCTCCACATCTTTCGATTCCGAGTCCTCCTTTTCAATAAACACCCTGAACGCCAAACGCAGTCCGACGCCCAGAGGCGGCCCTCCCCGGACACGGGAACACCGGGCTGGCCTGTAGCCGGTGTTGGCTCCGAGGCTGCAGACGGGACAGAAGGAGGGCAGGGCAAGTCCAGCAGGAGCACAGGCATCTCGGCGCCCCCGCGGGGCCGCGCTGCCATCTGGTCAGTGCTGGTTGGTGTGAGTCCGCCTGGTCGGCCTCTCATCCCGCAGACGCTCCCGGTTCGCCTGCAGAGCTGCGGGCCTGGCTGTCCGCTCTCCAGCGAGGCCCGAGTCGTGGGAGGGACCTGCCCGAGGTCGCGGAGAGGCGGAGCTGTTTCCACGGGGTGAGGTTTCAAAAATGTTCCTGAAGAGAAAGCGACAGCTGGAGAACAAAAAACAAATGGATGGCAGAAGAAAATCTTTGCAATTCGCAAAGTGCTCACAGGATTTATAAAAGAAGAATTCAGCGCACCCTCCAGGTGGTGGGGTCTGGTAGCGGGACACAGACGCGAGGTCATGTCAAGAATGGTCTTTTCAATTGTGTCCTCTATGTCTTTCACTGGTTTTTTTTTAGAAAAGGTGTCGGCAGGAATGAAGGCGAGCAGGCAGGCAGGCAGAGGAGGAATTTTATTCCCATTCTAGTTGTTCACACTGGTTGCTTCTCCCCGTCACCTGGGACTCAAACCCAGGGCTATGCGGCCTGTGCTCCTTCGGAGGCGATGGACTCAACCGCTGCTCCACCAGGATGCGGACACTGATTTCTTTTGGAAAGCGTAAAAGTGTAATGGTCACTGGCAGAGGTGTGTTGACATCTGACATCTTAGTTCAGCATCCTCACCGCCATAGTCAGGTCCATTATGCCTTGCTCAGTAATTTGTTTCTAAGTTAGGAATAAACATGACACGGTGAATCACCTGTGTGCTACAGAGCTGGTAATAAGACGGCAGTGACAGTCTTGTCGCTGCACTTCTTTAAAAGGTGATGCTTGGTGCTCTGGTGGAGCAGCGGTTGGGCCAACCGCCTCCGAAGGAGCGCAGGCCACACCCCGCTGGGTTCAAGTCCCTGGTGAGGGGGGAAACAACCAGTGTGAGCAACTCAACGAAAGTAAAAATAAAGATACTTCTCCCTCCTCTGTCTCCCTGCCTGCCTGCTCACCTTCATTCCTGCCTGCTCCTTTCCTTAAAAAAAAAAAAGTGATGCTGAGTTAGATTAGCATCTTCAAGTCATAAGTAAAATGCACGTTTTTTGACTGGAAAAGGGACACAGGACTCCTTTTAAAATCTCTGCCATGTCCCGAGCCAAGAGATTTTGCGAGGTAGGACACCAGTCCCCTCCCCCGAGGCACTGGTCCCCCCTCCTCGGTCACCATGTCTCCCCGTCTCGGTTTCAGAGACCTCACGCTTGAAGGGGAAGATTCTGAATGTGATGCCGGTGTCCTGGGCTTGGGGAGTGACGCCCCGATGGCTTTGAATTTGAGCTTTAGCTCACACTCTGGCTCCTGGCTGTGACTCACTGATGTGCCCAGCCCCTCCCAGCTTCCTGTGCGGTGAGTTCCCAGAGCCCAAGAGAAAGTTCCCAGGGAGTCCTCAGCCCGCCTCTCTGGCCCCTCCAGCCGCTGCCCTGCAGGGCTCCGCGCCCCCACCCCTCAGCCCCTCACAGGCCCCGTCAGGCCCCCTCACCTGGGCTCCCTGCTTCAGGGCCCTGGTGGGCGAGAGCAGGAGCAGAGCTGCTGAGTCACCTTGATTTTCTCCCTTCTTTTCCCAGCAAAGGCACAGGCAGGAAAGACGGTGAGCAGAGGCAGGCAGAGGAGCCAGGGCGGGGAAGGAGCGCTCCTTTCATGTGGTGGCTCATCTTGGTTGTTTCCTCCGGACCTGAGGCGCGAACCCAGCTCCTTGGATGGACGCGGACTGCGCCCCACCAAAGACAGCAGGTTTATCCACTAAACCACCAGGGGGCGCCGGATCACGCGTCGCCGGATCACGTCACTGGATCACGCGTCGCCCTACGTTTTGGATCTGACACTTGGAGACACGCGGAGGATAATCTTCACACTTCAGTCGGTCAGCGTTTTACAGACGCTTCTCCACTGGGAGGTCCCAATCACTCGGTGGCAAACCTGTGATTACAAACTCTGGGGCGTCCCCTGGTGGAGCACAGGTTGGGCCCGTCTCCTCCGCAGGAGCGCAGGCCACACCTCCCTGGCTCGGAGTCCCGGGTGAGACAGGAACAACCCATGTGAACAGCTGAAATAAAATGTGTCTCCCTCCTCTCTCGCCCTGCCTGTCTGCTCTCCTTCATTCCTGCCGGCGCCTTTCCTTTAAAGACAGACGCTGGGACACCGCAGGTGCTGGGGTCCAGAGTCCGGGGGTCGCGGCCGCCAGGTGGTGGAGGGCAGGGGATAACAAGACCAAAGGTAAGCTTAGCGAACTGGGCCGGACAGAGGGCTCCCCCTCATTTTCTGGCCAAGGCCCAGAGGCTGCCCTGCCTACACCCGCCCCGGGGCCCCCGCCCAGGAGAGGAGGAAGGAGACAGAGCCGGGAGAAAAGGAAAAATGGGCCTTTTTATTGTGGGCTAGCTCACTAGTGAAACGACGCCACAGGACATCAAACACGCGAGGAAGTGGGGGCGGCACGGCGGGGGCTCTTGAAAAATCAGAATAAAAACCGCCCGGCCTACCACCAACAGAACTGCCGAGAGGCACAGGGGCCCTGAAGGCGGGTGGCCACGCCGGCACTTGGCACCGGGACCCGCGGACGAAGGGCCGGGCGGCGGCGGCCCGTGGCTCCCCGGGGTGGCTGGCTGGCTGTTGGGAAGTGGTCTTGGAGGACGGCTGACCTTTGGTGGCGCCTTCTGAGCTGGTCGCTCACGCGCGGGCCAGGATCGGATGGCCTTTTTCTGCCTCCCCGATGGGCAGCTCAGGGCGCAGGGACATCCCAAGAGGTGTCTGGACACTAGCGCGGCCCCGGGCCCAGAGGGAGGCGGAGGTCACAGCCCAGTCTCCCAACTCTTGGTGGGCAGAGGGAGGAGCCCCAGGCACCCACTGGGTCAGGGCTCAGCCCTAGAGCGTGGCGCCCACTGCAGGCCCCGGGACACCGGACCGGGCTGCAGAAGAGCGGGCTCTTCGTGTCCCTGCCCGCTCTGCGTGCGCGCACGTGCATGTGCTCGTCTGCGTGTCCTTCATCCCGTGACCGGCCTCAGAGGCAGTGTCCCCAGGCTCCGGCAGTGCCAACAGCACGGAGACCCATGTCTGCATGGTCCCCGGGGACAGAGGCAGCCACGTCCCGTCCGCCCCACACGCCCTGAGCCTCGCTCCAACGGAAAACAAGAGGAGGCCCACTGGGGTTTCCGTGATACCATCCTCACGTCCCCAGCCCAGACTTGGGGGACAGGGCAGGGGCGGGGCCGGGAGCGGTGTGGGGACAGACGGGTGGGCCTGTTCTCACCTTCCCTGGGCCTCAGTTTACCCATGATCGCATGCCTCCCCGGATCTCGGCCTCTCTGGCACTTGGAGGCATGGTGGCCCCGGGCTTGGCCTCCCGCTGGCCTCTCTGGCATCACTCGAGTGGGGAGTCCCATGGGCTGAGTTTGGCACAGCAGGTGAGACAGGGGCCAGGGGCGGAGGGCTGGGTCCCCAGGGCGCTCTGGACGCTGAGCTCAGGACCTTCTGTCCCCCTGGGGACCTGGTGACCGAGGACTGGTGGGCGGCACAAGAAGGAGGATGGGCGTGCAGGAATGTGACATGGGCCCCGGGGTTTAAGGCGTCTTTCACAGAGCAGGGGGCGCTGGCCCGCAGTCCCCAGGGAGGCCGAGGGGCAGGGCTGGTGGCCGGCAACCCACCTCCCTCACAGTGTCCCCCTCCCTTCCCGCCAGCGGTGCCCTGGGTTTCTAGAAGCAGCTTCTGTCCCATTCTGCTGTCCTGCCGGGGACAGCAGCTCCCTGCCTGCAAGGGGGCTGCAGCATCGGGGCTCTCTGGGGTGCACGTCCAAGGGCAGGCTGGGGAGCCAGCTCCCCAAAGTCCGGCGCTCTGGACCAGCCAGAGAGAGTGGGGTGCTGGGGAGGAAGGAGTGCCCGATGCTCCCTCAACCCCTGGGAGCCAGCCCGGAACGGGGTGGGGTACCCCACATCCACGTGCACCCCCACCCCCGGAAGCCCCGCTACATCTGGCAAGAGCTGCCCCCGCCCCGTGCTTGCCCCGCGGCACCGGGCTGCGCAGACGCACTGGAGGCCCCGCTGGCCCGGGGTCTGCAGCCTTTCCTTCCACGGGCTTCGATGGGGGGCAGCAGCGACAGAGTGGGGCTCAGTGACGGCGGGGACCCAGAGTTCAGGTCCGAGTGGGGTCCCGCTGGAGCCAAAGGGGCGTATTCGAGCCCTGCCCACGGGCCACCTGTCCTTACGCTGTCGTCACGGAGGAAACAGGAACTCGACCGTCCCTTCCCTGTCCCCAACTTTCAGCTCCATGACACGGTGACTTTCCGAGGCGGCGCACTTCCTCCCGCGGCGTCTGGGGTGCAGCGGGGAGGCTCCGAGCCGTAAGTTTCGGTTTTGCGGACAGAAGCCCAAGGCTCAGAGGCCTGGGCGGCTGCTTCCACGTCATTCCGCCTGGAAAGTGGCCCCCGAGACGCTGAGGCTGGAACTCTGCACGCGGCACAAAACCAGGGCGTCCTCGGGACCTGGGCAGGATGCCCAGTGTCTGTGTGTGTGTCCGGTGGTAGCCAGAGGAAGGGGCGGGACTCAGGGTGGCTGCCGAGTGACACACGCCCTCCACCAGGGTGACGCTTGGTGACACGGGGGTGGGGGGGTGCACTGCACCCACAAAGTCCCTTCCCCCTTCCCGGCCCCTAAAACCCACTCGAGTCTGATTATAGACTCAGCCAGCAAAACCTGCCTCCAGCGGTGTGGCCGGGGAACAGCGCGGGATAGGAGGCGAGACACCCGCCAAGTCCCGGGTTCGGCCCACCCCACGCCCCTGCCCAATTTTACTGTTTTTTTTTTTAAAGGACCCCCAACAGCAACGAGCAGGAGTCCTTCCACAAAGGGCCGACTGGGCGGGAGGCATCACTGCCAGAAGCACACACACCCTCCCGGGCCCCGGGACACGTCCAGTGATGCTCCCGCCTTCTTTCAACTTGTCACCACATCGCGGGGCCTGTCAGTTATTCCGGATGGGAAGGGGTTGAACGCCTGTCGTCCCGCGTTCGGGCCCTGGGAGGGCTGCAGGGTGGGCTCTGAAAATCCATCGAAAACCAGAAGGAACGTTTTTCCCCATCTGGGTGGTGGTAACTGTTGGCCTTGCTTAGGAGTAGAAATGTTTCAGGGACTCGAAATGGTTTGTTTGAGAGAGTGCGGAATCATATGCTGACCAAGATGGTGGATGGAGGGACGGAAGACAGATGATGGAGAGGGATGTATGTTGTAAGATGGCTGGGTGATGGATGGATGGATGACGGATGGATGATATTGGAAGATGGCTGGATGATGGAGGGATGGATGGATGAGTGGATGGACAGATGGATGGACGATGGAGGGATGGGTGGATGGATGCTTAGATGGATGATGGATAATTAGATGGATGATGAATGGTTAGATGGATGAATGTGGATAGATGGAGGGATGGTGGAGAGATAGATGGAGGGAAGGATGGATGATGTTGGAAGATGGATGGATGATGGATGGATGAGTGGATGGATGGATGAGTGGATGGACGGATGGATGGACAATGGAGGAATGGATGGATGCTTAGATGGATGATGGATAATTAGATGGATGATGAATGGTTAGATGGATGAATGTGGATAGATGGAGGGATGGTGGAGAGATAGATGGAGGGAAGGATGGAAGGATGAGTGGACAGATGGAGGGATGACTGGAAAGATGAATGACGGATGGTAGATAGATAGCAACAGGTCAGAGAGAGGGAGAGAGAGAGAGCGAGAAAGAGTTTTGAACACAACAGAAAACAAAGCTATAGTATAATACAAGGCTTCTTGTCCTTAAAGGGGTTCTCGGAGGCGGGGACTCCCACCAGCAGAGGGTCGCTCCTGGCATGCTGCTCACAGTAACTCATGAGTTCGGATGAGGCTTTGGAGACCTGTGTGTGGGCAGAAGGACCAGAGGAAAGAGATGAGGCTGATACGCCCATGTCCACGGCTGCCCGGCTCACACGGCCAAAAGGCGGACACGGCCCCCAAGTCTCTGGGGAAAACAGACAGTGTCCTCCCACATGGAGTGCCCCGCTGCATGCAGAGGGGGGAACCCTGACCTCACGACACTCGGGGAGAGAAGACAGACACACAGGCTCCACGGGCGGGACACGTGCAGGACAGGGGACCCGACGGAGGGTGGGCTGGGGGCCGGGTTGGAGGGATGCTGAGGGGGACGGGGCTGCTTTAGGGGTGATGGAAGCTTCTGGAATGAGGCAGGTGGTGATTACGGAGCTCTGTGAAGGTGTCAGGTAATCTGCACGTGCATTTTACCATAATTTTAAAAAGGCTGAAAAAGACAAAGAATGTGAAGGAGAGGTCAGGGTCCCCATGACCTGAGGGGGCTGACTCAGGACGTCCCCAGAGAGCAGGGAGGAGGACTCTCAGGCGGTGCTTAGCTGGGGGGAGTCTAATAAAGGGGGGGGTGGTGCCTGGCCAACTGCAGCACCCTGGCTCATGCATCCCGTTCTCCTGGTCACACTTTTGGGGGCACTGTGTACCTCTACACTTGCTTGCCCAGCAGGGCTGGGGTTTCAAATGTCCTGGGCCAGAGTGAATGGGGTGGGGGGACCTGGATCTCATCCTGGTGGTAGGAGCTATTTTTCTGGGGTGCTGGCACCCCTTTATCGCCTGTAAGGCCAGGAGGCAGCCAGCAGTGCAGGGATAGGTGGAAGCAGAGCTGAGCATATGCAGGGACATTCCACGGTGTCTGCCATCTGGGGGACAGGCGTCCTGCACCCCACACCCGCGCCCCTGTGCCCCAGGGACGCCCCATTCATTCTGGGCTGCTAAGTCTACAGCCTCGTGTCTGGGTTCGCTTAGGTGGCCAGCGCGGGGGGAGCCCCCGGGAAACCCTCCTTCCCACAGACAGCAGCAGTGACCACCGCCCATGATGGGTCCCCTGGGCTTCTCTGGCCCGTTTGGAAAGACATCAAAATAGCCTCCAGACCCTGGAAATAGCTGGGCAGGGGCTCCACCACCCACACCCAGGCGGGGACAGGTCTCAGGGGACCTCTCAGACGGGCTCTGTGGTTCTGGTCCCCCGTTTTGGAGGTGGGTGGGAGGGAGACTAGGTCACCTCCTGACACCCCAACCCCACTTTCAAAGGGGCGGCTGGGCGAGGGGGCTCCTCCCCAACATCAAAGGGGCGCCTGAGTCACAGCTTGGGGCTGGCACCGCTCCCCGAGGGAAACCACTTCAATGGCCCCAAGGAATGCGCTGCCCACTCAGAGTTCTGGAACATTCTGACGCTTCATGGTGGGAGGTGTCCCCCGCTCCCAGGGGCTGTGGCCAACCTCCTCCCACCTGGATGGGCCAGAAAGGGCCCAGGAGGGACCAGTGTGTCCCTAGGGAACGAATGCCCGTCACTAGTGGGTCCCGGCCGGGTGACAGGTGCTGGGGAAGTGGGTGAGGGCACAGGATCCTGGGGGTCGCTGATGGGGACGTGAACTGAGAAAGGTGTCATTGGGTGAGGGTGTCGTGGTGCGCACGTCACAGAGCGTCCGCACACACGCTCAGACGGTGGGGCCTCCCCTAGCCCGGTGCAGCCTGGAAGGACCGTCATCCGTGCGGGGCACGCGCACGCACATGCGCACACGCACGCATCCGGCGGCTCCGTTTCCCTGGGAACCCCGGCTCATGCTGTGCCACTGCGCCCCCGCGTGGCTCAGCGGCCGAGGTGCAGGCTATGTAAAGCCCAAGGACGTGGGTTCGAGACCCGCGGCGGGGAAGGAAAAAAAAAATAATGTAGGGGGGGGTAGGTGAGACTGTAATAGAGACTCTCAAACATCCGTCAGTCCTGTCCGTGGGTCTCAGGCGGCTGGGATGCAGGCGTGAGGACCACATACAGTCCCAGTGCAGGGGTTGGCCACCCAGGTTGGGATGAAAAAGTGAAATAAAAACACACACCACCCCTTGTTCTCCATCGAGACTCCTGAAAACTGGGGTCTGGGGTTTGAAAAGAGTCAAGGGGTCGGGCACCTTTCTTGTCTAAGAGGCTGTGATGGTGGGGTGGAGGGGTGGGTGTGAATTGTGAGGCTGAATGTCATCCTGACGTTCCCACCTGGACTTAAAATTGACCTGCATGTACTGTGTCCCTCACACCAACTGTCCCTGCACACACAGAAGGGATGCTCTGACATTCGTCCCCACGTGGAGGGACCCTAACCTGTGGCTGCAGACCACTGCACAAAGCCAGCTCCACTGCGGAGCTTCAGAAAAGGATTAACGTCATGCTGTGCCACGGACCTGGTTGAAAAGCCCACGGGGTTGGGGGTGTTGACCTGACCGCCACCTCTGCTATCTTAATTTGCTTTCCAGCGCCCTCTTCCCAGGGGTTAAGCACCTACGAGCAGGAACCGCGTGTCCTTTTTCTTTTTTTAGCATAAAAAGCAAACATGTTCATTTCCCAAAAATCCAAACAACTCAGAAGCCAGGAGAGTGGCCGGCAGGGAGCCTTCCCTGGACCACGTCAGACACACGTGTCCCTGCCTGGGTCCCCGTGAGGGGCCGGCAGAGCTCTGGGGACAAGGGGACAGGAGACGGAGGGCCGGCCTTGCACCCTCTTCTTTGGACGGGGCTCCCTGGGGGTGGGCGGATGAGCCCTGCGCCGTCTGTTTCTGCTGGCGCATTGGATCACACGACTCCCCACGATGGGAGGCCACACCACCAGGTCGTCTCATGAGAAAAAGGCTCAGAGAAGCTAGGAAGCTGCCTGAGGCCACACGGCACCCGCCTGCCGCCCCCTCACCTTCACACGTTCCACTCCTGCCTCGATGCGTAGCTGTTCCACCAGCTTGCGGGCCTGTGCGATGTTGTTAGTGGCTGACATCCTCTGCCATCAGCTCCAGGCCGTCCCGAGAGCTATGGGGGAAGCACGGGCAGTGAGGGGGTGCCCCGAGGGGAGGGGCAGGACGCCCTCTTCTGTACCACTCACCCCCACACCGGGGACAAGTCTCAGTCCCGGAGCCTGTGTCCGGGGTGGGAGGAAAAAGGAGGACAGGGGTGACCGCCAGGGTCCCTGGGGGGTTCTCTGGCCCCTATCCCCCTGCATGCACCCCCATCCCTACACTGACCTGATGGGGGTCACTCTCTGGGGGCCGTCCTGGGTGCTGGGGGACGAGCAGCACCCTTGCCCTCACCTTGATGCCAGGACCCACACCCCAACCCCCAGTTTGATGACCACAGATGTCCCCAGACATTGTCCGGTCTCCCCTGGGGACAGTCACCCAGATGTGACGGCTGTCCCGGGCCTAGGCAGACTCCCCAGAGACCCAGCACACTGGGCACAAGGGAGGGTGGGGGCTGATTCCATTCCTTCAGCAACTGTCACAGAGAAGGGCGTCCCAGTTCAGACCCTGTGCCCGGGCCAGCTGTCGGCACAGCCCAGCAGAGACGCTGTCCAGGCTGGACACTACATCAGAAACTCCAGAGACCAAGGGACAGCCGGTGTCACCAGGGACTCAAGGACCCCACACTGGGCAACTTAAAACAACAAGGATTTCTCCTCTCTCCCTATGGGTCAGGTGTCCAAGGCGAGGGGGAGGCACCACCTGCTCCCTCCCAGGGACGAGGTCCTTCTGGTCTCTGCAGCTCGCAGCACCCTTGGCCCGGGGCTGCCTCCCCCAGTCTCTGACTTCTGCCTCACGTGGGGGGTCCATGTCCGAAGCCTCTTCTTTTTCTTTTCTTTCTTTCTTTTTTTTTTTTTTTAAGGACAGGTGCAGAGGCAAGAATGAAGGCGAGCAGGGAGGCAGGCAGGAAGACAGGTGGACGGTCACAGACATGAAATGACGCTTGTCCTCGCTCATGATCAGAGAAATAGACAGACAACTCACTGGGAGATAAGCATGTCACATCAGTCCGAATGACCTGGGTGGAGAAGACTGCACAGAGCAGGTGCTGGGAAAAGGCGCCATCAGCCCTCGTGGGAACACAGTGGGAACTTCCCAGGGAGAAAGGCGGAGGGGCACCGCTGTAGAGCCAATTGGAATCCCACCGGCAAGGCATGACTGATGTCCATGAATTTTAATAAATCGGTTCTGCTCATAGCTTCCTGTTTCCTTCAGGCCGTGGAAAGTCTGCTTTTTCCACCAAATCTTTAATCCCTGAACCTTCAGACAGGGGGGTCTTCCCTGGGAACATCCTGTCCCCCCACTCTAAGGACACAAAAGGGCGGTGTCTGGGGACATGTGTGGTCACACTGGGGGGCCCCTGGCATCAGGGGACGGGGCAGGGGTGCTGCTCTCACCCCCACCACCCAGGAGGCCCCCTGCCACTGTGTGACCAGACCCGATGACCATGGGTCCAGCAGGGCAGCATGGGGCAGGTCTGAAGCAGTATGGGGCGGGGGGCCTTTGGAGCCCAAGTTCAAGATGTGCAGGAAGGCGGGGCTGCGGGCAGGCATTTCACCAGGTAACTAAGTTTTGAGCTCATTGATTCACTGTCTACTTTGCAATCAGGGAGGGGCGGGAAAGGAGGCAGGTTTCTGAACACGTCCCATTCCGAGATGTAAAGGAACTGACATTTAGTGCACCCTGGTGGAGGAGGGGTTAGGTCTGCTGCCTCCGGCTGAGCACAGTCCACATCCACCCAAACACTGGGGTTCCGGACCCAGGCTGGAGGAACAACCAAGATGAACAGCTAAACAAAATAAATAAGTGCTTCTTCCTCCTCTGTGTTCCTGCTTCTCTGCTCACCTCCATTCCTGCCTGTGCCTTTCCTTTAAAAAAAGAAAACCATGACAAAATCGTGGTGGGGAGCTGACTGCCAGGTTCCAGTGCTGCTGAGTATGTGGGTGGAGCGGTGGGGTCTGGTGTCCGCCGGGGGGACGCCCATGCAACCGTCCGGCCGGCCAGTAAAAGCGCGGCAATCTGCCCGGTGGGTCCCGGGTGTGGGCGCCCATCCCCGGCGGTAATGCCCACCCCCCTGGGGCACGAGAGCAGGACGCTCCTGGTCGCAGTGACCCCACCCTCCCGGCATCTCTCCGAGTGCTCTGCGCGCCCGCAGACTCCGGGCACCGGACAGGCCGGCCAGCGTGCCCACCGGTGCTGGGAGCCCCGCGGGGCGTCCAGAGGGTCAGACTCAGCAGCTGCTTCAAAGCCGCCACAAAATACCCAAGTCAGGGAAAATCGCCGCCGCCGCCGCCGCCGCCGCCGTCTGCTGGGGTGAAAACACCCAAATGACTCCGGGCTAAATATAGGCGCGAGCCGAGAACAAACGTCTTGGTGTTTTCCTTGGAAGGCTGGGGAGTCCTGCTCGGAAGTCACGCTCGGCGGAGGTGTCCACCAGGACCCTGGGTGCCCGCCACCTCGTGCATAAACGGGACGCCCCCAGGCACCGCAGAGCCCCTCCCGGCCCCCAGGCCCTGAGCCTCCTCCAAGTGGGGCTGCGGCCCAGACCCCAGAAGGCAGAGGGGCGCGCTGGCTGCGTGCACGCTCGGTGCCTGGGTGCGCACAGCGCGCGCGACGGCTTGCACGCACGTGTGCATTGCACACACGAGCGCCTGCAAGTGTGCACAGTGCGCGCGGCACCCACGTGCACGGCGGCGTGCATCCACGTGGCACCCACGTGCAGACACCGCACCACGCACCGCGCACGTGCGTGCACGTGTGAGTGTGCGGACGCCGGCGCCCAGACACCCAGACACGGTGACGTCACCGCGGCCCCTGCAGCAGACCTGCCCGGCCCGGCCGGCTGCTGTCTCCGCCGCCGCCGCTCCGTCCCTGACTCAGGGCTGGCCTTGCCCCCAGGACCGCGCTGAGTCAGCCAAGAACATTCCTCCTGCGCCCCAGGCACGTGGCAGCGGCGGCGCAGCCGGACCTGGCGGGGAAGCCCGAGGCTCCGAACCGCAGGACCCCCGCGCGGCGCGGGGGAGGGGGTCACCGCCCGACTCCCTCCTGCCAGCCCAGAGGCCGGGGCACCGCGCCGTGAGGCTGCTCTAAAAATAGAGCCTCCGCGGCCACCAGCCCCGGGCTGGGCTCCCAGCAGAGGCTGGGAAGACACAGGGTGTGAGGCTGCCTCCTGCAGGGGACCCCCGGTGCCCAGACCCCCAGAACCGATGGGAAAACCGAGATTCTTAGAGAGAGAGGGCAGTCGCCCCCGGGGGCACAGGTCCACGCTCTGGCAAGGCTGCAAGGCAGGCAGGACTAAATAAAGCAGGGGAGGTGGTTTCCACAGCAGGAGGCTGGAGGTGGCCTCATGGGACAGCTGGTTTAGAGCAGCCCCCTCCCCCACGGGACCTAGGGGCTGGGGGGCTCTGGGAAGGGGCCGTCCTGGGCAGCAGCGTCCCACCCGCTGAACAGCCGGAATCCCACAGCGTGATGACCACAGGCGCCCCCACATGTCCTGGGGGCAGCAGCCAAGACCTTTGGGGGACCCCTTATCAGAAGAAACTGCCGCTAAAAGAGGCGCATTTGTCATAAAAGCAATATAGTCTGAACTGAAATGGTTCAGCTTTCTCTGGGCTGAGGCAGGGCCAGGGTTCCTGTGAGCTCCGCCATGTGAAGCAGGGAGCCCCCATCTCCCATGGGTGGGGGGCACCCCGGTAGCAGGCTGTCCGGGAAGGCAGAGGCCGGGCTTTCCGCTCCTCCTCCCAGAGTGGGCGGCCTCGGGAAGCCACCTTTCCTCCCTGAGCTCTCGCTGTGCCCGCGGAGCTCACAGCAGCACTGACTCCCTCTGCGTCACCCCTGGCAAACTCACGTCCCGGTTTCTGTGCCGGGGAGCCCCAGAACCAGGGGTGCTTTGTGCCCAATATAAACACAGCTGCTGGAGAGGCAGGAGTGAGCCCAAGGTGCTGGGCCCAGTGAATGTGGATGGGCAGGTTTGCTGGCCCAATTGGGAAACCCGACTGGGGATGGCCGTGCCCCCTCGCCGCCTGTCCAGAGGCCGGGGTGGGGCAGGGAATTTCAAAAGCCTGCCTCGCCCACACCCACGGGGAGACCTGGGCAGTCTGATCTTAAAAATAACAACAGAGGAAATGAGTGGAAGAACCAGAATTGGAGAATTGTGGGGGGTGTGGGGGGGAACCCCTGGCATCTTATCTGATTTCCTGCAAACCAAGGGAGGCAAGATCTTTCCAGCAGGTTCCAAGGGCCACCCAGGTCACTTCCAAGCCACTTGGGGCTGTGCTTACAGGCCTCTGGTGACTGGTCATTGCAAAAACTTCTTACTGAATTCATACAACTGGAGGTCTCGGAGAAGTGGGGTCATGTCCCAGGATCTCACTCCAAGGGACGAGGGACACTGGTTCTTTCGGGGTACAGTTCGACTGTGCCCTGCCCTGGACTGAAGCTTCCTCGACTGGGAAACAAGGGCTGCTGTAAGCGTGGTCTGGATCCTGGCATCTCAGTCTGTGGTTCCCCGGTCAAGATGACCTATATTCATGACCGCCTGACACCATCTGGATTTTGGATAAAAATCTCTGCCGGTAGATCTTGATTCGTATGGGTCAGCTCGTAAGGACAGACTTTCCTGCTGAGGACAATGAGAAAGCCAGACAGAGAAACTTCTGCTTGAAAGGAGAGAGGGCTATTAAGAGGGAGGAGTGGAGAGGCCGGGATCAGGGGGCTTCAAAGGGGACAGTTTGGTGAGTCCACTGCCCTGAATGGAAACTGGACGCGCAAGTCAAAGTGCGCGTGCTAAGGGCGTGAGTCCAGAGATGGCCTGGGCAGCAAGGGCAGTCGAGTTTCGGACACTGCGCCCCCTTTCCTACCAGCAGGTGGAGGAGATCCAGAGCAGTCCTGGATGCCAACCAGCAGTCAAGAGACATCTTCTCCGGGGGGAAATCAGCATCATCTCGGGCTTCAGATGATTTCCACAAACAAGCCTGCCACACGATGTCTGGTGCACACGGAGAAATAACCAGACATACCAGGAGACAAGACCCTATGAGCAAAAATCAGCCGGAACGACGGGCGATGCAGACAGACCCCACAGGGGTCAACAGAGGCTTTAGAAGAATTGTGGTGGAGCCCCCTCTGATGGAGCAATGCTTGGGTCCGTTGCCTCGGAAGGAGCACACTACACACTCCTGGGTTCGAGTCCCGGGTGAGGTGGGAAACAACCAAATGACAACAAAATAAATGCTTCTTCCTCCTTTCTCTGCCTGCCTGCCTGCTGGCCTTCATTCCTGCCTGCTCCTTTCCTTAAAAAACAAAAAGGAAGAATTGTGGGGGAGGCTGGAATTGTCACAGTACATGGGAAACTATGGAGAAGAAAGAGCCAGCGGACAAGTGGGAAATGCTAGCATTAGAAATGCAGGAACACGAAGGACATTAAAAGCAGCCAAAGAGAAAATTACTGAGCTGGAAGACAGGTCAGAGGAAGCTAAGAGGGGAGAGAGAATG
The DNA here is from genome assembly GCA_004363575.1 of Solenodon paradoxus. Lineage (NCBI taxonomy): Eukaryota > Metazoa > Chordata > Mammalia > Eulipotyphla > Solenodontidae > Solenodon > Solenodon paradoxus. The sequence continues at coordinate 76,398 of RJWH01004713.1, forward strand.
GAGCAGAGGCAACTTGGAAGAGCTGGGGACTGATCATTTCCCCAAACCGATTTTTTAAAAAATACTTTAAGCTACATTTTAAGACTCCCTAGAGGCCCCAGCAGGCAAGAGAAATATCTTCCCCGACAGAGAAATGGCCAGTCAGCCACGTGTTCAGTGATTAATCATCAGGGAACTGAAAACTGAAAACGCATGAGAGGCTGCTTTATGAAGTCAAGCAGTGACAAAGGGGAAAAAGATGAGGTATGCTCCATATGGGGGAGGCAAAAATGCTGGGAATTTCATGCATTATTGATGAGAGTGTGAAATAACAGTCTGAGCACTTTGGGAAAAAAGGATTAGCAGTTTTCTTATGAGGTTAAATGCATACTTCACCCATGACCCAGCAATTCTGCTCCGAGTGGTTTACCCAAGGTAAATAAAAACAGATTGCCAGGAAAGGACTCGACAAGAGGTTCCTCCGCCTTTGTTTGTAATAGCTACGGCTGGCAACAGGCCAAGTACCTGTCAAGAGAAGGGATAAACAACCCTCGTAGTGCCTGCCAGGGAATGAGCACGCAGAGGGAAGGAACAAGCCCCGGGAGATAAAGCCACACGGCACATCTCCAGGACGCTTGGCCAGAGAGGAAGACAGATGTCCAAACGTCCTCTGCTCTGACCGAGGTGTCAGTTTAGATGCTCAACTATATTTGCCAAACACCATCAAACTGCATCTTGAACAGCTGTTCCTTCTACTGACTTAATTGTACCGTAATAGTCAATGAATGACTGGTGCACTCTGGTGGCTCAGGCAGCTGAGATGCTGGTGTGTGGACCACATACAGCCCAAGGACCCCAGTTTGCAACCTGAAACGGGGTGGAAAACTAAGAAAGAACAACTAAGTAAATGAAGATGCTTCTTCCTCCCTTCTTCTAATGCTTCTTCCTCCTCTCCCTTCCTTCCATTCTCTCTTGAAAAATCAGTTAGTTACAGAAAAAGAGAAAAACAAAGTAGGGGTGTGCTCTGGTGGAGGAGGAGTCGGGTCCACCACTTCAGGCTGAGCTCAGTCCACGTCTATCCCAAGGACCTGGGTTCGCATCCTGGGGCCAAGGAACAACCAAGGTGAACAACTAAATAAAAGAAAAGTGCTTCCTCCTCCTCTCTCTTCCTGCCTACCTGCTCGCCTTCATCCCTGTCTGCACCTTTCCTTTAAAAAAATTAAGGCGTTAGGATAAAAAGGACCAACAATTAGATGGAGCCAGGGAAAATTCTATACCTGGTGAAAATAAGCTTCAAGGATGAGGAGGTCATGGAGTCATTTTCAGACGAACAAATATAGACTTTTGCATCCGTCGGCCTGCCTTAAAAATGGAACAAGGAATTAAGGCAATGAAAGGATTTTAGAGAAAAAGTACTCCAGATGATAGGAAACCCAAGGATCAATAAAACAAAAATGCTGAAGAGGGAGGACAGTCAATAAAATAATTAGACACTCCTGTGAAATACCCACAGGTATTGACACACCCTGAAAAGTTCTTGCATCACTGCAGTTACCAGTTTTGTCTCCACCTGTTACGCCCAAGAGACGATCGATCTGTGCTTCTGCCTGAAACAATGTAGGACAGTTAGACCTTTTCCATTTTATTTTATTATGCTGTTTTGTTGGTGGGATTCCAATCCCTGGGATCCCCACTGAAATCCTGTGACTTTCCACTCGCAAGAAATGAAATCAGAATGACGTCGGTGATGGTGAGGAAAAGACAAAACCCCAGACCAAACCACCCAAGCGTTCCCACAGACGCCGAACAGAACATTAGCCAAGGACCTGCTTTTGCTCTTAACATCGCCATCTTTGCTAAGAACCTTTGCACCATATTTTGGTTTTGTTTCTTGAAGGAGAGGTGCAGGTAGGAATGAAGACCTGTGGGTGGGCAGACAAAGGAGGAAGAAGCATTCATTCATTTTATTTGGTTCTTTCCCCAGCCCTGGAGCTTGCGCACCACACAGACACACAATGCTAAGCGAGCACTCTTGGCATAATCTCCATGCGGTGCGACTGGCTCAGCGTCAGGGAGAGGGGGCCCAAGGCCAGCCAACCCCAGAGATGCCTGCTCAGTCCCGCCAATGCCTCCCTGCACAGCCGCCAGAGAGCAGAGGTCCTCACACCTCTCCTGCCAGAACCAGAGGCCTCCATTCCGTCTTTCCTCCCAACAGAACAGCTACAACTTTTAAAACGAGCTTCTGCAAATGCCTTGGATTCTGCCAGCAGGCACATAGAAACATGTTCTCGGTCACTTACGAAGAGGGAGCTGCAAGTCAAAACCGCAGGGAGAGATGACCTCACCCCCGGGAGAAGGGCCTGGATGCAAAAGACAAGAAACGACAGTGTTGACAGTGTTGGGGGAGTGTGGAGAGAAGGGGGAAGGTTCATCCACGGTGGGGAGGAGAGCCGGGTGGTGCACCCACTTGGAAAAGAGCATGGAGGTTCCTTCAAAAGGTAAAAGTATGGCGCCCCACCTTCATTCCTACCTGCACATTTCCTTTAAAAATAAAAAAAATATCAAAGCCTTTTGAGCCACGACAGAAGTGCAGAGGGGAAGGGGTAGGGCTGGGATCATGTGGTGGAGGGGGTTTATCTATTTTAATTGTATGTCCATTTTAATTCCATTCAACGCCATTTCCCCCTCCTTTCTTGTCCTTCTTTTAAAAAATCTATTTCTGTTGGTCAAAAGTACGGAAAAAAAGAAAACCCACTTGTTTCTGCATACACACACCTCCAGCCCCATTTCTAGGGCCTCCCCCCCAAATGCACCTGGGAACCCTAACCCCCAGGGGAGGGAGTCAGGAGGTGATGAGGTCACGAGGGTGGGGTCCCTGCGAACAGCACGCTGAGTGGGGTCCAGGAGCCCAGACCTTCCCCCGCCTCTGGGGACGCCTCGTGGGTCTTCATCTGACCTTGGTCCTCTAGCCTCCAGGATGGGTCACCAGGCTGGGTGTGACCTCATTCCCCAGGCTCTGATCCCCTCACCCCAAGGGGACCACCAGCCAGAGTACACTGTTTCTCCTGGCGGGAGTGGTCAATTCACATCCTCAGAGGGTGGGCGTCTATCCAGATCTAAAGCTTCTTTCACACCCACAACCACGTCCTGACCTCCCTCGGCCATCAGAGCCACAGGGCACAGTGTCAGGGCCTGGTGGCTCAGTTGTCTCACTTTCAATGACCCTTCCCAGGCCCCCACACCAGCTGGGCATCAGAGGAAGCCCTTCAGTCGTGAGGACGCAGGGTCCCTAAGTGCTCTCTGTGCCCCCCAGACAGCAGACACTCGTCACGCGTGGAGACCTGTGTGCAGTGAACAGTCCACCTGTCTGCCTGAGTCTCCCAAGGACAGGCATCTCCTCGGGCATGAGGTTGATGTCTTTCTCCAAAATGTTGGCCCCCCACCAGCCCTGGTTCCTTGAATTATCTTTCTAAAGGAACCATAGGACCTGACTTACTTTGCATAAAACTATCCCTGGGCACGACCTGGTGGAGGAGTGGCTGGGTCTGCCGCCTCCAGCAGAGCGCAGTCCACGCACATCCCAAGGATCCGGGTTCGTGTCCCGGAGCTGGAGGAACAACCAAGGTGTGTGACCAAATTAATTTACCTCGTTGTTTCTCGTTGTTTCATGGACCGCCCCAGCTACCATCTTAATGCTTCAGCCTCCCGCACTTCCGACCATGGGCCGCCAGCCTGGGCCTGGAAGGCACCATCGCCTCTGCCACCCAGCCCTGCGAGGGCTTCTCAGGTCACACTGCTATCCCCTTTCTCCTAGTCCCAGGGGCATGGCGTTTCACTGTGGTTAAGTCCTGCTTCTGCAGCCAGAGGGACAAAGTCACAGATACCCCCTGGTTGGCGGGGGAGGCTCAGAGGTCCTTCTGAGACAGCCTTGCTAGGTGGTCCCGTCTAGCGCTGAGATGTGGGTCCAGGGCCCAGCGGGGGATGGACATCCACACCGGTACGGGAGCCCCAGGAGTTCCAGGGTGTAAGGTCAAGAGCTGGACGGCTGGGTCCCGGGAAGTGAATCTACCTGCTGACCCCCCACCGCCCTCCCTGGGCGCCCGAGAAGCTCCACTTGCAGAGTCTCAGTGGGGCGGACGCGTCCCCGCCCCGTCCCCGCCCCCTCGGGGCTGTTTTCCGACGCGGGCGGGAGCGGATCTGGACCCGGGGCCCGAATTCCGCACATACCTCCCAGGCCCGCCGCGGGCTGGGACCGGTGCTCACAGGAGGCGAGAGGAAGCAGAAGCCAGAGGGAGCGCAGAGCTGGCCGCCCGGGCGGCTTCAGGGGAAAGAATGCGGGGAATGCGGCGGGTGGGGCCCGGCGGCGGGTGGGGGGCTTTCCCAGCGCCGCCGCGAAGGGGCGGCTGGGGTCACCTGCCGGGCGGGGACGTCCCGCTGGCCCCAGGTCCTGGGCACCGGGGGGCAGAGAAGAGAGAGGCAGGAAAGGGACCAGGAGGCCACTAACTGTCCTCTTTCCTCGATGGAGTCTGGTCCCCAGTGGCTCTGGGTGGGGGATGGCCAGGGTCTGGCCAGGTCCCCCTGGGCGAGCAGTTCCCCCCAACTGCCAGGAGCAGGGCCAACAGAGCAGACCAGGTCCCCACCCTGCACCCCCTCAATGCTGACTTGGGCGGGTGGCTCTCTGGGGGTATCCTGGGTGTCGGGGGCTGAGCAGCTTTCTGTCACACCCCTGTGATGCCGGGGGCCCCCCACTCCCAGGTGTGATGACCACAGGTGCCCCAGGTGTGACCCCATGTCCCCTGGGGGCAGGGTCGCCCATGAATCGGGGTCCCACTGACCCCAGGACACTGTTCTGTCCCCATCTGTGTTCTGAGGTGCTGGGACATTGTCATGTTCATGCTCAGACTGAGGGAGGTGTCGCAGACACGGGGACACTTGTCCCCAGCGCTGACCCACCCGGATTTATCCGAGTCTGCTGTGAGCAGGGAGACAATTGACTTTTGCCTCCAAACAACAAACTCGGGTGCCCCCTGCACCCCCTCAATGCTGACTTGGGCGGGTGGCTCTCTGGGGCGTCCTGGGTGCCGGGGGCACGAGCAAGCCCACCCCCACGAGCGTGGCCTGCGCACCTCCAGGGGAGCTGGGGATCCCCAGAAGGGGGGTCCCCCAACAGGGACGATGGCTGGGGACATCTGTGGGTGTCACTCTGGGGATGATCCTGGCATGGAGGGGGGGGCAGGGCTGCTGGTCACCCCACAGAGTCCAGGATGGACCCCAGAGGGCAACCCGACACCACAGCAGCCCTGCTGGAACGCGGCAGCGTCCTTGGGTCAGTGGGACCCTAACCCAGGGTGTCACATCACCCTCAGGGGACTCGGGTGACATCTGGGGCCCCGGGGGAGGCAGCTCATGCCTAGCACCTGGGACAGCCCCCACCCCAGCCTCCTGATGTCACCCGTGTCAAGGGGAGACCCCGGTTCCAGACCCAGCAGGGAATTCACGCTCTGGACACAGTGATCAAGCTAGGGTCAGTGCTGTGAGGCGTCCCCCCAGCCGGGATGGGGGTGCAGCAGGCTCCCACACCCACAGGGCTCCCTGAAACTTCTACGTTAAGCAGACACCAAGCTTCTCTGACCCCCGCCCACACCCAGCACCCAGGGACCCAGCCAGCACTCCCACCTGGGCGTCCACCCCCCAGCCCTGCAAGCCTGGGGAGGGAGGCACTTTGTGGTCTGTGCCCTCTGGGGGGGGTCACCGGGGCCACCCACGGTTCCCAAGGATGGGCTGGCGTCTTGTGACTCCCTGTCAGCGTGGTCCTTTGTGTGAGGCTAAATCAGTTCCCAGGCAGCTATTTTTAGAAGGGGTGACAAGGAGGGATGAATGGGGTGGCCATGGAGAGCCGCATGGGGCCGGGAGCACGTGCCTGGGGGCGGGGGCCACAAAGTGGCTATTGGCGGTGGTGACGAAGGGTGACAGGGCGCTGATGCAGCACAGAAGAAAGGCCCCCCTCTGTCCTCAACAACATGGCTGTGGTCATGTGAGTGTTTGCAAGCCCGGCCACCCAGCCCCCAAAACTCGTGCCACTCCTGTTCCCGGCTACTGTGCCGTCACCCAGGCTCTGGGGTGGGTGGCCAGCTGGGTTGGGGAGAGAGAGGACAGGCCAGATCAGGCCTTCCTGCTTTGGCTCATCTGGGTCCTTCCTCACCTGGGCCTGCACGAACTCCTACACATCCTGCAAAGCCCCATGAGGTTCGCCCACTGAGAGGCCCACAGTCTGTCACCACTGGGGAGCACTAACACCCCTTCTCAGGGCCTGTAGCAACTTGGACATGCGCTGGCCACCGTTTCCTGAGGGTGGTGGAACAATTACCACTAACAATGCAAATGTGTAAATGCAGGCGGGGCTGGCCCTCAGGGGCTCCTGAGTCCCCAGCTCTCCCAGCTTCTCCGGACGCCGCCTCCTGAGCCTGGCCCTTCCTCCATCCTGTCAGCGGTCTTCCCATTTCTGACTGGGAACCTCCTCCTTCTCTTCTCAGGACCCTACAGAGTCCTCCTCACCTCCAGCTCGCTCCCCGCTCCAGGGGGAGCACGAGTCCCCAGATCAGGGGCCAGGGCGGGGATGCCTTGGGGGCTGTGACTGGAATGCAGGGCACCTGGATGGTGACGAGGGGCTGCAGGACATTCCTCCCAGGAGCTCAGCCCCCAGGCTGACCTCCCTCCCAACACCGGGCAGCCGGAGACACACACACCTCAGTCACCGGGAGTCCACAGGGGACACTCAGGGACGTGCCTGGTGGGACATGCTCTGCAGAAGGGGACAGGGGGCCTGTCTGGGGCACACGCATTGCCGAGGACGATCGCCAGTGGCAGCCCTGGGCCCCAGGCCTCGGACACTGCTGGACACAGTCAGAGTGACCCCTGAACCCTGAGGACTCCGCAGCCCCACCCCACCCACCGCGATGACAAAAGTCCTGGAAAACAGGAGCTTGAGAAGCCCTTCCTATGGGCTTGGGGTCCATAGAGACATTTTTCATGGTAAAAATGAAAATGATATTCAAAGACCAAATATGATTAACTGGACAGACAGACTGGAGCGGGGCCTTACGGGTGGGGGAGACCCTCTCCCCAGGTGGTCGTCACGCTGGGGGGCCCCCTGGCATCCGGGGGGAGGGAGAGGGATACTAACGCACCCCCAGAGCGGCAGATGTGTCTGAAGACTGTTCCCCCAGGACCCGCTTCCCGGGAAACCGGAAGACGCTCTGGTCCAGTCTGGTGACAGGCGGGGTGACCCGGGGTATCTGGGAGTCTGACCTTTAACCCCGGCATGGGGAGGGGCCGGCTTCTCAGTCCAGGCAGACACCAGCTTCCCCGAAGTGTCCCTGGGTTGTGCCCCACTGGGGACATCACAGGAGCCTTGTGGGGCAGAGGTGGAGGTTGGGGTCTCCTGGGGAACCTTCCAGAGAGGATGGGAGCCTGGGGCCTGGGGACCAGCCCCTGGAGGTGCAGACACCCCCTTGCTCTCAGCCGAGTGCAGCTTGGCTCCCCGATGAGGCTTCTGTGTCCCCCCAGCCTTGGCATCCAAATTCCACGACGCCTTTTCTGGTTGGTGCAGGAACAGTCAAGCTCCGGGCTCTGAACCCCACAGGACAGAGGGCAGCTGGCAGGGGAGCACCCCTTCTTCTTGAGACATCTGTGACACTAGATGTGTAAGACATATGCATCTTGGCCATATGCTCAAAAACATCCACGCCGGTGGACCCTGGTGGAGGAGCAGTTGGGGCCACTGCTTCCAGCCGAGCGCAGTCCACATCCATCCCAAGGACTTGGGTTTGTGGACCTGGTCCAGGGGAACCACCAAGATGAACAACTCAATGACATCCGCATACATGTCCTTCCTCCTCTCTCTGCCTGTCTGCCTAGTTGCCTTCATGCCTGCCTGCACCTGTCCTTTAAAAACTTTTTTTTGGGGGGGACACAGGGAGACATTCATGTGGCAAGAGAGGCAGATGAACCGGGGAACTTGGGATGGATGTGGATTGCACTGAACCCCTCCTCCTCCAGGTGATGTTTCTACAGGGAACAAGCCAAGGATGCTGGTCCCCCAAAGCTGGAAGTGGCAAGGGGCCACCCCCTTACACCCCATCTCCACCTGGGGCTTTGAGTCACCTAAGCTAATATGGGGGTTCTGTCTCAGCCCCCAGTCCCGGACCCCAGAAGCTCATGGTTCTTGGGCTTGCACCGTGTCCCCCGCCAGCCTGAGAGCGGTTCTGTCCCCAGGGTGGTGAAGGGAGGGATGTTAGGGTCCTGAGACCCCAAACCAGCCCTCCCGCCACCTCTCCTGTGAGTTTGCAGGTAATTCGGGGCACACCCCATCTCCTGCAGCTGTGATGCGCTGTTCCCTCCCAAATGGGTCACAGGGCGCCTGAGAAGACACTGGGGACAAGCAACAGCCAAGCCGCATGGGAATGCGGGACACAGGGACAGCGTCGCCATGTCCCCACTTCCTGCTATGGACAGGGAGGGCAGCTGGGACCCCGGGCAGCAGCCAGAGCAGAGACCAGATGCAGGACCCCCCCCCCCCTCAACAGGAGTCGGTTCTTTGAAAAGAAGGAAGTGGGCAAACCCTTAGGCTGAGCCTGAGCGGGGGCTGGGGGCGGGACAGGACGACAAGGGGTGACATCTCAGTACTGTGGGGAGGAGAGGGACTCGAGCACTCCCATGGTCAGCACTGGGAAGCAGAGAGTTTGGTGAGAGAGGACAGACGACCCTGAACCACCAGGGGTCTGGGGCACCAAATCCCCCTCCCATACAGTTGAAAATCTAACAACTGACTCCCCCCCAAATGAACCCCTAATTTGCCGCTGAGCAGAGCCTGTCCCATAACAGAGTGACAGACACATTGTCATCTGTGTGGGAGACACTGAACCCTTAGGATAACAATAGAAACAGCTATTAAGAAAAGCGATGCAGGTACTGGTGGAGAGTGGTTGGGTCTGCTGCCTCTCGCTGAGCGCAGTCCACGTCCATCCCAAAGATGTAGGTTGATGTCCCCAGTCTGGAGGGAACCACCAAGATGAACAACTAAAACAATAAAAAATAAATGCTCTTTTTCCTCCTCTTTCTTCCTGCCTCTGCTCGCCTTCCTGCCTGCCTGCAATTTGCCGTTAAAAAAAAAAAAAGAAATCAGGTGAATCGAAAATACATTTACGGCGTCCGATGCGGAAGCGGGCCCTGGGTGGACACGTGTCCACAGCGGCCTGGTTTCATCTTGGTGGCATTCTGCAGACGCTGACAGGTGTCATCTCTGTGCACAGAGGTAAAAGCGGCTGCCTGTGCCTGGCCTGGCAAGGGGCAGGCAGCCCTGAGATTTGAACTCGGGCTTTTAGGAAGGGCGCCAAGAGCGCCCCATGACATGGTCCCTGTGTGTCACAGGCGCGTGAATTTCTCTGGCTTATTTGTCCCTTTTGCTCAAAAACAAGGGATTCCCAGCTGATGAAGTAAGAGAAAGTGCGACATATCTTTCCTAGTTTTTCCAAGAAGCCCTGCTCTAGCCTGCTTAGAAAAGGGAGCGATCATAAAAACATAGTTGGATGTTTTTTTTTTTTTTCTGAACCGACTGCTGGGAATTTTTTTTTTGCAGGAAAATGCATGTCACCCATGAATCGGGTCTGAAACCGGAGTGCCCGCCCCTCAATTTCTTACACCCCGTTTGTCCAGGAAAGACGACTGTGATTTCTTTGTGGGGGGGGCATAGGGAGGGTCTGCTATTTTTCTGGAACTTTTGTTATTCTATTTGGGGGCACAGGGACCCCGGGGTGTGGTCCTGTTTGTCCCACGTGCCCATGTCAGAAAAACGGAGCATTCAGGAAGCTGGCCTTGGGGGGGGAGCTGGTGTTTTTCCATCCCGCTTTCCCTTTGATGTGAACCACGTGGGGTGGGGGCAAAGCAATTAACTCCGAAGAGAGGGCAACACGTTACAGGGGCGGATCTGACGCTGGCGGGGCCCACTGCAGTCAAGAGGGCCACAGGAAGGGACCGGGGTTCCCGTGATCAGTCCCCGGGGTGAGGGGGGGACCAAGGTGGAAGGAACGTGACCCCAGGCTCCCAGCGGGACCAAGGGCAGCGAGGGTACTCAGATTTCAATGCCTGCGGGGTGAGGGTCGCGGAGCACTGTCTGATTTCGGGGTGATCCTGAGGGCCAGCCTACAGGCCCCTGTCTGATGCACTGGCTGCCTTGAGCATGTCCCGCGCAGGGTACTGCCCAGTCTGAACTCCCGTCACGGCATGAGGCGGGGCTCGCTGTGTCCTGCGCCGTGTCCAGAGCCCTCTGCAGGGCCGTCTCCACGGACGCCGCCGTCTGCAGCTGCCGGCCAGGGACCAAACTGGGGGGGCGGGGCCACGGCGGGCGGGGCGGGGCCAGGGACCATCCTGGGGGCGGGGCCACGGCGGGCGGGGCGGGGCCACGGCGGAGGGCGGGGCCAGGGACCATACTGGGAAGCGGGGCGGGGCCACGGCGGCAGGGGCGGGGCTGCACGGGGCAACAGAGGCGTGGGCGGGCTGCTTCCCACTGGCTCTGAAGGCCCCGTGGTCCCCAGAGCCACCTGCTCTGCTTTTGCAAATATTTGCTCTTTCCATAAACCAATGGGGTTTTTCCACCTCCGAGGGGAACTCATGGCTGCTGTCACTCCGGGGTCACAGCAGGGGGCCACGTGAGCAACTCTGGGTCCCCGGGGGGGCTGGATCAGAGGGGAGGTGGCTGGTGGAAAGCTACCCTGAGGTCTAGGGTCTCAGCCACGGGAAGGAGGCGGCTGGGGGTGGCTCTCTCCAAAGCAGGGTCCCTCTCTGGGGGCTGTCCTGGGCAGTAGGGTTGCGGAGAGCAATCCTGCCCCCCCCATGCCAGGGGTATCTATCGCCAGCGCGACGACCACACACAGTCCCCAGGGCCTCCTGGGGTCGGCTCACCCGGGTTAGGGCCGGCTCACCCGGGTTAGGGCCCTGCCTGAAGGAAGGGCGGGCTGGGACCACACACAGAGAAAAGTCACTGAGTGTGGGGGATGCCTGCCACCTGGGAGGCCTGGCCTGCGACGTCCAGGCAGGGAGGCCCCGTACTGGACTCGGCACTGAGGTCAGAACCTGGCCTTCTCCAGAAGCCAGGTCAAGGGAGGGACAGCAGGGCCACTTGGGTCTCAGACTGGGGGTGGCCAGGAGCCATCCTCATCACCACGGAATCGTATGTGCAGAGTAGTCTCCTCCCTAAAATTGGCGAGTGACCCGCAGGGCCCTGGGGGTTTGACAGCTGCCGGCACACGGGGAGCAGCTGACCCCAAGTTGGCTGCCGCAACAGCCCCAGGGCCAACGCTGTCCTAGTGCTCGGCGCCACACGTTTGCGTTTGGGGGGGCTTTTTGGTTTTGGTTTTGCTTCTTAAGTGGACTGTCGGGTGGCAACTGGGGTGCTGTCGGGCTTCCCGAGGGAGGAGGCTATGCGGAGCCTTGTGGGGAAACCGGGAGACTCGGTTTCCTCAGGTCAGCGGGGTGGACGCCTGGGCGGACCCGTGCGGAAGGCGGGCTTCACACAGACGCTAGACACCGACGGACTGATGCACTGACCCACTGACTGACTGACTGACGGCTGGGGACGCAGTGGCTGGGAGGGAGCAGTGAGACTCCATTCTCTGTGCTGGCCTGCACATATAATGTACATCACATCTGTATGACATACGCCACAGGTGTGAATACGTCTGCAGTGTATGCGACGCATGACATAATGTATCGTGCAGGCTAGTGCCCTGATCGCATGCACCATAATGCAGGTACCGTTCATAGGACAGCCTGGCCACCGCAGCCCACAGGGCCGGATTCTGGGGCCCCAGGCTCCCCGCCACAGCCAGGTGTGTGTGTGTGTGTGTGTGTGTGTGTGTGTGTGTGTGTGTGGACACTCGGCGACGTGGGACTGACTGCAGGTATCTTCCCGATGTCTCCAGAAGGAACACGCTTTCCTTCCACCAAGCCTGGGAAAGCGCAGCGCGCTGACACCCACGCAGATGGATGCAGCCAGGGGCTGGTGGCTGTCTCGCCACCTGCCCCGAGTGTGTCTCATGTCAGCACGATTAGCGGCGAGGAAACGGGTGTCTCTCACGTCATCACGACTTTGTCTAGCACCTGCTTCAAAGCAGCTGTATTCTGCAAGGTTCCAGGGAGAGAAAAGGAACTCAGCAGCCCTTCGCTAGCCTCCCCTGCGTCTCCCCGGCGTCTCCCCGGCGTCTCCCCGGCGTCTCCCCTCCACGATCGCACACATGCTCAAACACAAATGCATACGCGCGCATCCCCGAACACAGCTACACAAGAAATACACGGGGGCACACACAAGCGGACACTCCCACAGGCACAGATGTGCATGCCCGGACACACGGATGCACTGAAACGCGCATGCACCAGAAACGCGAGCGCGTGCGCGCGCACACAGCACGCACCAGGATGCCTCGTGCGTGCACGCACGCAGGCAGCATCTGAAGACACGCCGCCAAGCAGCCAAGGGTCCTGAAGTGCCCCGCTTCCCTCTGCCGTGTGGGGAACCCTGGGAGGCGTGACGTCTCCACCTGACCCGTGACCTCCCCGCGAGTCCCCCGTGTCCACAAAGTCAGGAGAGAATCAGGAACCCAGCCGCCACTCAACAGCCCTTGGACGTGATCCCTGGCCCGACCTTGACCTTGGGGGGCGGTCACAGACCTATTCTAACGGGTTGACTCTGAGGCTGAATGTCAGACAGAAATGTAATGCTGGTCTCCCCATCTCCCACAGCCGATGCTGGAAGAGGCGCTCCCCCGAACCCACCGGTCAGCAGTGCAGGGGGCCGTCCCGCTCACTTCCTGACCCTCAGCCCTGCCTCCCACTCGCCCCCTGCCCTAACTCCGACCTGGCCTGCGTGCCCACCCAGCGGCAAGGCAGGCCCGGCCAATGCCAGACGCCTTTACAAAGACATCTCGGAAGCTGCCCGGGTTCTGACTTTCCCAGCGCTTGGAGGAGGCCGGCGGGTAACCCCCTTCCCAGGTAACCCCCTTCCCAGGGCGGCGTCTCAGCGGCTGCTCTGAACTCGCTTCTCAGGACGGCACCAGGCTCCCGCGCATGCCCCGCACCATCTGCCGGGATCCGCAGCCCAGGGGTGCCCCCTCGGCAGCCTGTAGCCCCCAGCACTGCCATCATCCCCACCGTGAGTCCTTGACCCTACAGGGTCCCAAATTGTGGCAGCTTCAGAGAGACAGAGCATCTCCAACTCATCTTTTTTTTTTTCCATAATGACCAATAAGCATCATTTTTCTGTGGAAAGGAAACCTCTTTTTCAAAGATCTACGATCAGGAGCCCCCTGACTGCGGACTCGGGGGCCCGGTCACCCTCAGGGCCCGTCCTAAGTGCTGTGGGTGTGAGCAGGATAGTCCAGGGCCCCCCCATGTGGACAGTGTCAGGCGGAGACACCCGTGTAACAGGATTTCCAAGTCACACGGCAGGAAGGATAGAACAGGGCTGGAGCCTCCGTGTCCTGCCTCCTGGGGGCCATGAATGTAGGGTCCAGACAGAGCCACGTGCATGGAAAACCACCCGCCCTGGCCGGCTGCCAGGCACTGGTCCAAGCGGGGCGGGGAGGACAGATGTCACACTGAAAACATCCCGGGGCTCAGAGCCTCCCTGCAGCCTGGCCCCCAAACCTGTCACTTGGGAGGACCTGAGACTCCTGAGATGGTGCCCACTCTGAACACCCCTTTGTCAACAAGAGCCCAGGAGGGCGCCCCTGGGGGCTGGGGTCACTTCGTCCTGCAGGCTGGATGGGGAGGGGGCACCCAGAGCTGGCTGGTGACTCATTTGGGACCCTGCAAGGTCGTGCTGGGGCCAAAGGCGGGCAGATCGTTTTTTGCATTGTGTTAACTGTGAGTTGTTTACAAAATAACTTGTTTAGATGTGCAGATTTGCTCTTCATCACATAGATGGTAATACCCCGCTTCTAATCATCTCCCCCACTGTTCACTGGGCCCTCCATCCCTGCTGTGGCCCCTCAGGCCCCCACCAGCCCGTGATCTCAGTTCTGTTGCAGGGACCAAAGGTTGGTTTTTGTTTAGTCTGTTCCCTTGCTTTGTTTCTTTATCTTCCACATATGAGTGAGGTCATCTGGTGTTTGTCTGTCTCCTTCTGACTCATCTCCCTGAGCATCCTCCCCTCTAGTTCCATCCATGTCATCACAGTTGAAGGTTTCCATCCTTTTCAGGGCTGTGTAGTATTCCACTGTGTATATGGACCACGTCTTCTTTATCCATCACCTGATGATGGGCACTGAAGTGGCCTCCAGTTCTTGGCGACTGTAAATAGGGCAGATTCTTTTGAATTGAGACACAAAGACACAGAAGACTGAGAGATCTTCTTGCCTGATTCCCTCGCTCTCTAACCACAGGGTTCGATTCTTCCTCGGGGACCCCAAAGGTGGGAGCTTTCCCTCTGGAAGTGTCTGTCCCCCGCCCCCCGTCTCTCTCGGGCATTGGAGGGGCAGATGCCACGTCCCCATTCTATGCCCAGGGCCTCCACGGGGACATAAAAGTCTGTTCACCTTCTCCCCACCTGGGAGGCAGACATCATGGGGAGCAGCACTGCTCCCGCCAAGGGCTCCAGAGGAGGGTCCCCTGGTCTCCGTGTCCAGCTCCTGGTGGCTGACAGGAGCCTGGCTTGTGCCCCCCCATCCTGTCTCAGCCACATCGTCATGTGGCGTCTCCCTGCGTCCCACAGTCCCTGGAGGGGCTGGTGTCGCCGGCCAGGGCCAGGCAGAGGGCATCAGATTAGAACAATGGCCCCATGAGGGGACTGCAGACGGGGAGGCAGCACATAGTCCTCTTGAAACACGTCATGAGGTTTTCTGTTTTGGTGCCTTTTTTTCTTGTTGTTAAGTCAACAGCTGCCTGGAGCCCAGCAAGTCGGTCAAAGGGCTTGTCCCTCGGCTGGGGACAGCGGGGGGACAGAGGGCAGGCTCTCCGGTTAGGGGCTGTATTTCTTCTCTCTGTGACCTCTGTTCTGCAATACGGCTCTTCCTGGCGGCCTGTGGGAAGCCGGCTCTGCTGGCTTAGTGCTTCGGTCTTGCAGCCTGGGGACCCCTGGGGACCGCCAAGTCATGCAGAAGAACCCCTTTCCCTCCGCATCCTCCCGCCTGCTTTCCTGGCCTTGTCTCTCTTCCTTGTGGCTCAGGTGACAAGGTGCAGTCTCTCTCCCACCCTTCACCCCGAGCTGGACGCACCGTGAGTCACCTGTCCTGTGACATCCGAGCTGTCCCTCCTGCTGCTGGAATCTGGTCACCTCCTCCACCGAGAGAGCCACAAAGATGGCATGGTGCCCCCCAGCACCCAGGGCCTGTGCACGGAGGGGTGTGTGCGAGCATTTCGAACGGCACTGACCCCACGTGGAGGGACCCTGATCCCAGGGAGCTCAGGAAGAGAAGCCAGACACACAGGCCCCACGGAGTGTGAGTCCATGGACGGGACACGTGCAGGACAGGGGACCCCAGATGGAGGAGGGGCACAGGGGGTCGGGCTGTGGGGTGAGGAAGAGGTGGCTTTTGGGAGTGATGGAATGTTCTGGAAGTACAAGTGATGGTTGCAAATTCTGTAAATATACTAAAATAAATCCGCTGCATTTTACACTTAAAAATGGGTGCACAGGTGCCCCCTGGTGGCCACATGGATTAGTCCCCTGGGAGCAGTCCATAGACATCCCAACATTCCCGGTTCAAGACCTGGGCCCGGGGGAACCACCAAGATGAACAGCAAAGTAAAATAAGTAATTGCTTCTTCCTCCTCGCTTCCTGCCTGCCTGCCTGCCTGCCTTCGTTCCTGCCTGCACCTGTCCTTTCAAAAAATGGGTACAACTTCATGGAACATAAATTCTCAGAGTTACTGGAAAGTCACTTATAGGTAGGTAACAGCATGATCCAGAAGTCAGCGCCTTTTCCCACAGTTTTTCAAACATGTTGGGTTTTAAAAGGGTCCTCTGAGAGGGTTCGGCGTGAGAAAGGTCAGAAGCACTATGGCTACAATGGGACAGGAGGCAATTTCTTAATTTTGCTCCATCGAGAACATATAAATGAGAGGTAGACTTAGAAATGAAAACATTCTGTGAACTGTATTTTGATAAAACTGTCCTTCCTATCTATCAATCTAATTATCTATCTAGCCTTTCTTACCATCTATCCACTCACCTATTCATCCATTAGTCATCCACCCATCATCATCCATTCATTCCTCTACTTATTCTTTCCTCCATCCACCTATCCACTCATCCATCCATCATCTATTCACCCATCCACTCATCCATCCACCCATCATCCACCTATTCATCATCCATCCATCATCATCCACTCATCCTCTACTTATTCTTTCCTCCATCCATCCATCCACTCATCCATCCATTCACCCATTAATCCAACCAACCACTCACCCATCCATCCATCCATCCATCATCATCCACTCATCCCTCTACTTACTCTTTCCTACATCCATCCATCCACTCATCCATCCATTCATCATCCTTACATTCATCCATCCATCCACCCATTAATCCATCCAACCACTCATCCATTCATCCATCCTCCACTCATCCATTCATCTATCCATCCATCATCATCCATTCATCCCTCTACTTATTCTTTCTTCGTCCATTCATCCACACATCCATTCACCCATTATCCATCATTTCATCCATCCATCCACTCATCCACTCATCCATCCATCATCCTCCATCTGTCCATCAATATACTTGTCTGTTCACCCATCCATCCATCCTTCCATCTATTCATCCATCCATCTATTTATCCACCTACACACACACACACACACACACACACACACACACACGTAGAATTACAACAAGAATCAGGACTTTCCCAGCGCGGTACAGCACTATTTTTCTCCTCTGACAATGTCAGGATCTATTTTATTTTACCAAGTTGCACATGGCTGTCAGCACGCCGTTCCCCAAGATCCTGAGGCGCTGGGTAACCTAGCAACAACCCATCCCTGAGAGAACACGGAGGAACGTCCTGGGGCAGCCTGTTCCATTGTAAACAACTGCGCAGAGAGCAGGTGGGACCCGACGGTACAGACATAGAACCCACCCTCCTTGCCAATATTCACACGATTTGTAAGGAATACACCCACGTGGCGATACTATTTGCCAACAAGCTCTGTCTCCACGCTGTCCGGCTTCCTCTCCCATGAGGTGACGAGAAGGGAGGTGATGCCGGCCCTGAGCAAACCCCACGGCCCCATCCGGCATCTGGGGCTGCCGCCCACCCCGTCTCCAGTGACCGACGCGGCGTGGAGAGATGCGGGGCAGACCTGCTTTCCTGAGCTCTGGCTTGGAGAGCCACAGAGGCGCTGAGGACGAACAAGGTGTCTGCTTTTTTTTTTTTTTTTTTTTTTGTATGCCCGTTTGGTATTTTATAGATTTTCTAGCAACTGGATGCTTTTGCAATTTACAAAGAACAAGATTAATTTTTTTTAAGGTAGAGATTATGGGAGGCCAAGCACAGGACCTTGAGTTCTTTCTGCTGACTCCTAGCAAGGCTTCTCAGCTGAAAAGTCAGAGGCTGGGGTAAAGTCTGGGGACCTGAGTTAGCAATCCAGGGAGGGAGGAACAACAGAAAGTGAACCAAAAAAATTAAAATGCTTCTTCCTTGTCTCTCTTCCTGCCTGCCTGCCTGCCTTCCTCTTAAAAAGTGGAAAAAAATTCCTCGGCAACAGATAAAGTGTTGGGCCTAACATATGAAAAAAGCGCCGACAAATCAATAAGAAAAAAAAACTCACTAGAACGGAAAGTGCTTAATGAAGACATACAGGGAAAGAAAGAAAAGAAAGATGAAATAATAAAGAAAGAAGAGAAAAAAAAGGACAGGAAGGAGGTGGAGGCGGCATCCCAAAGAAGACGCAAACATCTACCCAGGGCCACACAATTGATAAGCCTTGTAGATTTAATTCAAGCATTACGGCCAGGGTATGGAGGTCACGGTATGCTAATCCACCGAGGAAGGGAGTTTAAAGGGCACCCTCTTCATCGAAAGCCATTTGTCAATGATGAATTCAATGTCTCGTGACTTCACATTTCTGTTTACGGGACGTCATCTCCAGGAACAGACAGGCAAGTTCACAAAGCTCGGTGTCTAAGGCTGCTTTGGCTGCAGTCCTGTGTGTGCGCAGGAAAAATTATCCTCACCTAAGTCTGGTGCTATCGCTTTAGAGATGGGTCATGATGAAATGAGAAGGAAGCCATCGGAGGGGAGGGAGGGGGAACGGGTGCAACCCGGAGATTTTTAGGGCAGCAAAGTCACTCCCTGTGAGGCTGTAATCTGCTGGAAGGAGATCATTGTCCAAAGGCACACATCAGCGAGGTTCAGCAGGTATAGTGAATGTCACACTCTGGGGACACTGATCATGGGGGAGGCGTGCCCATGTGGGGACAGGGTGTAGGTGGAGACTTTATCTCCTCCAATTTTGTCGTGAATTTAATACTGCTCTTAACAAAAGTCTATTCATAAAAGAAGAAGACAACAAACTTCTTTATGGACACCCTTCAAAAAAAAAAACAAAACAAAAAACCCATAACCCAAATAGACAGTGATCTTTTCCGGCAGAAAATAAGAGCCGCTATATTTTTGTCCGGTTTTGTTTGGACAAAAGTTTGCCTGCGACAGAGGGCTTGAGTCTGGTGCTAGGACAGGAGGAGGTGTCGCTGAGAGATCACTAAATTCCCACTTCCCACTTCTATAAGTGAACCTTGATGCCCCCCGGGGCTCTCCCAGGTCACGTCTCATCCCCTTCGCATCTTTCATAGGCCTTTGTCTGGCTTCTGGTTTGGGAAGGCCAGACATTTTGGACCACAGGGGAACAGTGGCTCATAGATGAGGTTGGAGATGCTAAGAAGATGTCTCATGAACTCGGTGCTGTTCCTTTTATTCCCTCCAGTCGGGCTGGTGCACACTGGTTGCTCCTCTTTCTGGGGACGCAGACACTGAGCAGCGCTGTGAGCAAGAGGAGAAGTAAAAAGACCCTGCTGTGCTTCCTTCTCCCTCCCTCCCTCCCTCCATCCTGGCCGGAGGGTTTCCATAGCAGCCAGCAGCTGATGGGACGTCTCCAGTGCCGGCCAGTGTTTCTCTGACCACAGTGTTATCACATTCAGCCAAAGGAATAATCACCTCTTATTAGGTTCGAACGCATTAGACCCCGATGAACTGTCTTCTGGGTGTCAGAAACAGCTGGCTTTCAACTCTTGGATGTTGGCAGTAGAACTGAGGTGACCAATAGAGAATGGGACAGGGTGGGGACAAGTGGTGGCAGAGCCCACTGGACAAGGCTGAAGACACACAGTGGGGTTATTCCCAATTGATAAAAATGGAAGTCACGGAGGAACCGATGGAGACACACAGCAGGGTCTGTCCAGATGCTGGAATATTACGCAGCCTTGAAAAAGGAGACTCTGACTCTCGCCCCCATGTGGAGGGACCCTGGGGCGCGTGGTGACATCAGCCAGACACACAAGGACATGTCCTGCGGGACCCCCTCCCAGGAGGGCCCTGGAGGAGTCACAGCCACAGAGACGGAAAGGAGGTGGTGGGGCTGGGGCTGGGGGAGAGAGGGAGGAAGGGGAGGATGGAACGTTCTGGAACATTCTGGAACATTCTGGAGACGAAGCCGGGGATGATTGGGCCACCGGCTGAGTGTGATCAATGCCACTGAGCTGGACCCTTACACATGGTTATGGTGGTGAATTTGCTGGGATGTCCATTTACCACGTTAAAGAAAATGTTACATTTATTTTAAAAGGCCAGGACCCTCATGGGACTTCACCCTCAGGGGAATACATCTACACCTCCATCTCTACCATGTGCATGCATGCAGGGAACATTCTAGAACCTTCCATAAGCGGACTGGGTGAGCCCAAGAAGTCCACGGCACATGTCTCACCTCCGGGTAAGACAAACTCATGGGAACCAGCTTTTCCCCGGCAATTCGCCCACGACGGCGCCCCTTGGTGGAAGAGCGGTGGGGCGCAGTCCATATACAACCCAAGTCGCGGGTTTGCATCCCGGGGCCAAAGAACAACGAAATAAAATAAGTGCATGCTTCTTCCTCTGCTCTCTTTCTCCCTGCCTGCGCCTGTCCTTTAAGCAAAAAAAAACCCCAAAACAAAAAAAACATAGGACGACCCCGTGCGACCGTGGTGAGCACCTCACCTGGAGATGCCAGGCCTCCCTCTTAATAGGAATGAGGCGGCGAGATGGGGACGTGGGAGCCGAGAACGCATCACGACCACGTCTGCCTCCTCCCTGCCGCCCACACCCCGCCGTGCTTCTTCCTGGGGAGCGAATTGATTTATAAATATATTCTCAACAGGGTGGGGGTGACGTGCGGGGGAGGCCAGTCGTCCTCTTTTTAGTATCAAGCAACTGTGCAGCTTGCGAGGGAAGATACAGGAACCCGACGTAAAGGAGACGGGGCTGGACGGGCGTTGTCTGCTTGTGCATAAGGTGCGCACCTCAGGATCCCAGCGTCACATCCCAGGCGCCCTCCGACGGAACTGACACCAGGGAGGAGCTGCGAGCCTGTGATTCAGGGAGGCACGTGGGGGTCTTCCCAGGGACCAACCCTCCTGCCCCCAACTGCCCTTTTTTTTTTTTTTTTTTTTTCAAAGGACAGGTGCGGGCAGGAATGAAGGCGCGTACACAGGCAGGCAGGCAGAGAGGAGGAAGAAGCCTTTCCCGAATTTCTATTTAGCTGTTCACACTGGCGGTTCCTCCATCAGCCGGGACTCGAACCCAGGCGCATGTGGGCTGCGCTCCTCTGGAGGTGATGGACCCACTACTGTCGCACCATTTTCTACCTGAATAGTGAGGAGTCTTCAAAAGAGAATCATTGAGATGCTCTCATTTTAAAGTATCATTGTCAGCGCCCCCCTGGTGGAGGAGCAGTTGGGGCCACCACCTTCTGCGGAGCGCAGTCCACGTTCATCCCAAGGCCCCGGGTTCACGTCCCGGGTGTGGGAGAACCCAGGACAACTAAATGGAAGTCAGGAATAAACATTCTTCCTCCTCTCTCTGCCTGCCTGCCTGGTCACCTTCATTCCCGCCTGCACCTTTTTTCCTTTAAACAAAAATAAAGTTGTTGGGACTTAAGAGAAAATAAAGAGAGCAATTGTTTTACCCTAAACAGTGATGCTGTGTGGTCACAGCGGCACCACTAATTCCAGAATTTTTGGTCACCCCTAAAGAAAATCCCATCCCCACCAGCCATCACCGCCCAAGAACCAAATATTGACATTTTCCATCTAGTTGCAGCAGCTACCAGGGTCGTGTTGGGGTGTCCTGGAGTTGGGGGGACTGGCCTCCCCCCTCCGCAGAGCCTCCATGGGGTCCCTTCCCCCTCCCACCCCATGAGGCGGCTCCGCACTTTCTCAGAAGACTGTTGTGCACGTGGCATGAGTGGGTACTGCCCTCCGGCCGCCTGGGAATCCCAGCTCCCAGAAAGCAAGGCCGGGTGTGCTCACGTCTGCGGGACCAGAGTCCAGTGTCTGGTGCTAGTGGCCAAATTGTGTCCCCTCCCCACTTCTATGCCCTCAAGTTAGGTGGACCACGTGTCCCTGAGACAAACACCGGACACGGGGATGGCAAAACCAGACAGAGTTCTGCGCCGGTGACCACAGGGGCGGGGAAGAGGCAGACGGATCCCAGCAGGGGCAGAGCAGCCAGGCCCCCAACACGTGAATGCACGCTCACCCATCGGTGATCGCGTAGTAGAGACGTGGTCCAGTGGGACGTCACACAAACAGCCAGAGCGGGTGCAAGGACTTTTGGCATCTTAGGCAAAAACCAAATTTGTCACCTCTACAACCCCTTTAATATCCTCCTCTAAATGTCCTGCATAAAACACATGCCACTTTAACTATCCCAGTGCCAAAAATACCCAATAACCCCCTCGGTGCCAGAGATGACCCCAATGCCAGAGATACCCCAGTGCCAGAGACGACCCCACGGTGCCAGAGACGACCCCTCGGTGCCAGAGACGACCCCACGGTGCCAG